>CAWUFW010026652.1:0-31975 GCA_963921515.1 Calotriton arnoldi
ACCCCTGCATGACATCCTACACTGCCCGAACACTACTGCACTGCCCTAAACCCTGAAACACCACCCCCAGCACGACCCCCTACACTGCACGAACACCACTGCACCGCCCTAAACCCTGAAACACTACCCCCAGCAAGACCCCTACACTGCCCGAACACCACTGCACTGCCCTAAACCCTGAAACATCACCCCCAGCAAGACCCCCTACACTGCCGAACACCACTGCCCTAAACCCTGAAACACCACCCCCAGCAAGACCCCCTACACTGCCCGAATACCACTGCACTGCCCTAAACCCTGAAACACCACCCCCCGCAAGACCCCTACACTGCCCAAACACCACTGCACTGCTCTAAACCCTGAAACACCACCCCCAGCACGACCCCCTACACTGCCCGAACACCACTGCTCTGCCCAAAACCCTGAAACACCAGCCCCAGCACGACCCCCTACACTGCCCGAACACCACTGCACTGCCCTAAACCCTGAAACACCAGCCCCAGCACGACCCCCTACAGTGCCCGAACACCACTGCACTGCCCTAAACCCTGAAACACCACCCCCAGCACGACCCCCTACACTGCCCGAACACCACTGCACTGCCCTAAACCCTGAAACACCAGCCCCAGCACGACCCCGTACACTGCCCGCACACCACTGCACTGCCCTAAACCCTGAAACACCAGCCCCAGCACAACCCCGTACACTGCCCGAACACCACTGCACTGCCCTAAACCCTGAAACACCAGCCCCAGCACGACCGCCTACACTGCCCGAAAACTACTGCACTGCCCTAAACCCTGAAACACCACCCCCAGCAAGACTACCTACACTGGCCGAACACCACTGCACTGCCCTAAACCCTGAAACACCACCCCCTGCACGACCCCCTACACTGCCCAAACACTACTGCACTGCCCTAAACCCTGAAACACCACCCCTCAGCACGACACCCTACACTGCCCGAACACCACTGCACTGCCCTAAACCCTGAAACACCACCCCAGCACGACCCCCTACACTGCACGAACACCACTGCACTAAACCCTGAAACACCACCCCCTGCACGACCCCCTACACTGCCGGAACACCACTGCACTGCCCTAAACCCTGAAACACCACCCCCAGCACGACCCCCTACACTGCCCTAACACCACTGCACTGCCATAAACCCTGAAACATCACCCCCAGCACAACCCCCTACATTGCCTGAGCACCATTGCTCTGCCCTGAAACACTAGCCCCAGCACGACCCCCTACACTGCCCGAATACCACTGCACTGCGCTAAACACTAAAACACCACCCCCAGCACGACCCCCTACACTGCCCGAACACCACTGCACTGCCCTAAACCCTGAAACACCAGCCCCAGCAAGACCCCCTACACTGCCCGAACACCACTGCATTGCCCTAGACTCTGAAACACCAGCCCCAGCAAGACCCCCTGCACTGCCCGAACACCACTGCACTGCCCTAAACCCTGAAACACCAGCCCCAGCAGGACCCCCTACACTGCCCGAACACCACTGCACTGCCCTAAACCCTGAAACACCAGCCCCAGCACGACCCCCTACACTGCCCGAACACCACTGCACTGCCCTAAGCCCTGAAACACCAGCCCCAGCACGACCCCCTACACTGCCCGAACACCACTGCACTGCCCTAAACCCTGAAACACCAGCCCCAGCAAGACCCCCTACACTGCCCGAACACCACTGCATTGCCCTAGACTCTGAAACACCAGCCCCAGCAAGACCCCCTACACTGCCCGAACACCACTAGACTGCCCTAAACCCTGAAACACCAGCCCCAGCATGACCCCCTACACTGCCCGAACACCACTGCACTGCCCTAAACCCTGAAACACCAGCCCCAGCACGACCCCCTACACTGCCGGAACACCACTGCACTGCCCTAAACCCTGAAACACTAGCCCCAGCACGACCCCCTACACTGCCCGAACACCACTGCACTGCCCTAAACCCTGAAACACCAGCCCCAGCACCACCCCCTACAATGCCCGAACACCACTGTACTGCCCTAAACCCTGAAACACCACCCCTGCACCGCCCCTACACTGCCCGAACACCACTGCACTACCCTAAACCCTGAAACACCACCCCTGCACGACCCCCTACACTGCCCGAACACCACTGCACTGCCCTAAACCCTGAAACACCACCCCCTGCACCACCCCCTACACTGCCCGAACACCACTGCACTGCCCTAAACCCTGAAACACCACCCCTGCACCGCCCCCTACACTGCCCGAACACCACTGCACTGCCCTAAACCCTGAAACACCACCCCCAGCATGACCCCCTACACTGCCCGAACACCACTGCCCTAAACCCTGAAACACCACCCCTGCACGACCCCCTACACTGCCCGAACACCACTGCACTGCCCTAAACCCTGAAACACCATCCCCTGCACGACCCCCTACACTGCCCGAACACCACTGCACTGCCCTAAACCCTGAAACACTACCCCCAAGATGACCCCCTACACTGCCCGAACACCACTGCACTGCCCTAAACCCTAAATCACCACCCCCAGCATGACCCCCTACACTGCCCGAACACCACTGCACTGCCCTAAACCCTAGAACACTACCCCCAGCATGACCCCCTACACTACCCGAACACCACTGCACTACCCTAAACCCTAAAATACTCCCCCAGCACGACCCCTACACTGCCCAAACACTACTGCACTGCCCTAAACCCTGAAACACCACCCTCAGCACGACACCCTACACTGCCCGAACACCACTGCACTGCCCTAAACCCTGAAACACCACCCCAGCACGACCCCCTACACTGCCCGAACACCACTGCACTAAACCCTGAAACACCACCCCCTGCACGACCCCCTACACTGCCAGAACACCACTGCACTGCCCTAAACCCTGAAACACCACCCCCAGCAAGACCCCTTTACTGCTCGAACACAACTGCACTGCCCCAAACCCTGAAACACCACCTCCAGCATGACCCCCTACACTGCCCGAACACCACTGCCCTAAACCCTGAAACACCACCCCTGCACGACCCCCTACTCTGCCCGAACACCACTGCAATGCCCTAAACCCTGAAACACCACCCCCTGCACGACCCCCTACACTGCCCGAACACCACTGCACTGCCCTAAACCCTGAAACACCACCCCCAGCACGACCCCCTACACTGTCCGAACACCACTGCACTGCCCTAAACCCTAAAACACCACCCCCAGCACGACCCCCTACACTGCCCGAACACCACTGCACTGCCCTAAACCCTAGAACACTACCCCCAGCATGACCCCCTACACTACCCGAACACCACTGCACTACCCTAAACCCTAAAATACTCCCCCAGCACGACCCCCTACACTACCCGAACACGACTGCACTGCCCTAAACCCTAAAACACTCCCCCAGCACGACCCCCTACACTACCCGAACACCACTGCACTGCCCTAAACCCTAAAACACTCCCCCAGCACGACCCCCTACACTACCTAAACACCACTGCACTGCCCTAAACCCTAAAACACTACCCCCGCATGACCCCCTACACTACCCAAATACCAATGCACTACCCTAATCCCTAAAACGCTACCCCCGCACAACCCCCTACACTACCCAAAGACCACTGCACTACCCTAAACTCTAAAACAATACCCCCGCACGACTCCCTTCACTACCCAAAGACCACTGCACTACCCTAAACCCTAAAACACGACCTCCTACACTACACAAACACCACTGCACTACCCTAAACCCTAAAAACTACCCCAGCACGAACCCCTACACTACCCAAACACCACTGCACTACCCTAAACCATAGAACACTACCCCCAGCAGTACCCCTACGCTACCCAAACACCACTGCACTACCCTAAACCCTAAAACACTACCCCCAGCAGTACCCCCTACACTACCCAAACACCATTGCACTACCCTAAACCCTAAAACACTACCCCCAGCAGTATCCCCTACACTACCCAAACACCACTGCACTACCCTAAACCCTAAAACCCTAAAACACTAACCCCCAGCACGACCCCCTACACTACCCAAACACCACTGTACTACCCTAAACCCTAAAACACTCCCCCAGCACGACTCCCTACACTACCCAAACACCACTGCACTACCCTAAACCCTAAATCTACCCCCAGCATGACCCCCTACACTACACAAACACCACTGCACTACCCTAAACCCTAAAACACTACCCCCAGGACGACCCTCTTCACTACCTAAACACAACTGCACAATTTGTTACAGGCGTTGCAACGCAGGCCTGTGGTGCTTACTGGAAGTACCTGGTGGGCTAGTTGGGCCCCAGGGACTCTCAGGATTCAAGGTGACCTAATCCCCCAACTTAAAACGCGCCACGGGGCGCGTTTGCACAGTGGTGAAGGGAGGGGCCGGGCCTCAGGTGACATGTGCGCAAACACGCCCTGTGGTGCGTTTTAAGTTGGGGAGTTAATTCCCTTTGAATCCTGGGGGCCAACTAGCCCACCAAGTACCTTCAGTAAGCACAACAGAGTTGCGTTGCAGAGAGGTGAAAAAGGTGCGTGGCCTCGGAACGCCTCTCTGCAACTCAGCTCTGTGGTCCTAACTGTAGGTACCTGGGGGCTAGTTGGGCCCCAGGGACCCTCAGGATTCAAGGGGACTTAATCCCGCAACTTAAAACGCGCCACGGGCGCGTTTGCACACATGTCACCTCAGGCCCCCTCCCTTCACCACTGTGCAAACGCGCACTGGCTCTGGTTAGTCAGAGTCAGTTACCACCAGTACCCGTCTGAAAAGTTGTGGGCACAGGATGATTTTGCAACAAGGCCTCTTTCTGCTCCTCTGTTGGTTCTTTCTGCACATCTTTTGCTTCTTTCTGTGCGTTTTTTCTTCTTTCTTCACATGTCCTACCTCTGTTGGCATAGTTAGAAATTAGCATATAAAAAACCTTTGAAATTCACTTAAAAACCATAGGTTTCAGGCACGTTATAGTTAGAAATTAGCATTTAAAAACCTTTGAAATTCACTGAAAAACCATAGGTTTCAGGCACGTTATAGTTAGAAATTAGCATTTAAAAAACCTTTGAAATTCACTGAAAAAACCATAGGTTTCAGGCACGTTATAGTTAGAAATTAGCATTTAAAAAACCTTTGAAATTCACTGAAAAAACCATAGGTTTCAGACACATTATAGTTAGAAATTAGCATTTAAAAAACCTTTGAAATTCACTGAAAAAACCATAAGTTTTAGGGACAGTTATAGTTAGTTGGACATTGCACTCGTACAAAACCCGTGAAATTCCCCTGTTATAGTTAGTTCAGCTAACTATAACTCGCGCCACCGCAATGCACTGCTGATGAGGTCACATATTACATCACTCATGACATGGTCAGTGACATCACTGATGACATCACTGATGACATCTCAAATGACATCACTGATGACATCATCCATGTGATAATTTCATGCATCTTCTCACACCCTAATATAACTTTTGATACACCCACTCTAAATTACAGACTGCCATTCTCAAAACCATAGACACTCCAACACCAAAAACTACATACCCACTCACTGATTCTTAGGTCTACACACACATCCACTCACTCACCTGTACAGTTATTCATACTTACAGTCACTCAGTACAGGACTATCATATGCACTCATACACCTATATAAACACACACACACCGCCACTCATCCATAGAGGTACTCACACACCTAGTCAGTCATGCAAAAATTAATCACACACCCATTTACTCACCTATACAGTTATACACACACCAGCTCACTTACTCATACAAATACTAGCACATTCTTACGCTCTTATACAATAACTGATACAAGCACACACGCATCCATACAGCCACTCTCACAATAACACACTCTCACTTATAGACATTTAAATACTCTAACACACATATATACTGCCTTTTACATATGTAGTTACTCGCACATGTACCACTGAGATATACATTCACTCACTAACACACCCATACACACACTCACCCACCCAAGCAGTCCATCACAGATGCACTCTTGAAATCATGCACCCAGTGAATCACCCACTCACATCTATGTATAGAGTCACACACACCCCACCCACACAAACACTCAGGCAGCCATACAGATACTCAGAAAACCAATCAATAACCCATATAGACACTCATGTAGCTATTCGCAAATCCATGCATCCACTTACACACCAACAAACAGACGGATACAGACATTCACACAGTTTAGTCACTAACCCATGCATTCAGTAAGATACGTTTAATCACTCACTTGTAGAGTCAGTCACTCACGTACTAAATCATCCATTCAGACACATACACCCACTCATTCTTCAATACGCCTTTCCCTATATATATTAAACATATTTAAACTTTACAGAAACACAGTCACTGGATGATGTCATCAGTGATGTCATTTGAGATGTCATCAGTGATGTCATCAGTGATGTCACTGACCATGTCATGAGTGATGTAATATGTGACGTCATCAGCAGTGCATTGCGGGGCGCGAGTTATAGTTAGCTGAACTAACTATAACAGGGGAATTTCACGGGTTTTGTACGAGTGCAATGTCCAACTAACTATAACTGTCCCTAAAACTTATGGTTTTTTCAGTGAATTTCAAAGGTTTTTTAAATGCTAATTTCTAACTATAATGTGTCTGAAACCTATGGTTTTTTCAGTGAATTTCAAAGGTTTTTTAAATGCTAATTTCTAACTATAACGTGCCTGAAACCTATGGTTTTTTCAGTGAATTTCAAAGGTTTTTTAAATGCTAATTTCTAACTATAACGTGCCTGAAACCTATGGTTTTTTCAGTGAATTTCAAAGGTTTTTTAAATGCTAATTTCTAACTATAACGTGCCTGAAACCTATGGTTTTTTAAGTGAATATATATATATATATATATATATAGCCAACCTACAGAGATGCAGAGTTATCTACAGGAAATCTATATATACACAATATTTTGGTTATCAATATTTTTGTAATACATTATTTAAAACTTGATATTTTGGTACCATACCCTCTCTTCATGTAAACCAGAGTGGACCAGCACAGGATCCTATTTATTTATTTGTAGTTTTATGTAGCACAAACAAGACCAAATTTTGCAACAGAGCACATTACAGTTGTTCTGGAGTAACAATGTTGTATTGATACAAAGAAATATAGAATAAAATAAGGAATCCATGACAGACCACAGTTGCCATCTAAACTGTTAGGCAAGATGAGAAACATGGGATACATAGCAAGTAAAACGTAACATAATATTTACTTAAATTCAGCCACTAAAGTTGTTGTTTAGCATACCTGCTAACTTAAGACAGATGCAGTCGACAGTTACTGATGGAATTGACATTGAAAAGGTAAACCTTTTTTGTTCTGTTTTTTATAACGTAGGTAGGATGGATTTGTCGTTATATCAGGCAGCATGGAATTCCACATTTTGGAACCATTACCT
This sequence comes from Calotriton arnoldi, assembly GCA_963921515.1. Classification (NCBI taxonomy): domain Eukaryota; kingdom Metazoa; phylum Chordata; class Amphibia; order Caudata; family Salamandridae; genus Calotriton; species Calotriton arnoldi. Next base: position 7,489 of record CAWUFW010026652.1, read on the forward strand.
GATAAGACTTGTTTTAGTGTTTTTCTCTTTCTAAACCATGAGATCTAGAGATGCAGCATGTCGATGCTCTGCAGAGTTCGGCAGCATCCTGAGATTGTCAGTTTGCTGGCTAGGAAGTCTGGAGTCTCAGCATGTAAGGATTAATGTATTTTGCAAACTATTTTCAAAATGCTTCTGGCTTCTTTAGGAAGTCAATTAAGAGAGTTTAGGAATGGAGAGATGTGATCAGATCTTTTGGATACAGAAGCTAATCTAGCTGCGTAATGGAGGGCAGCTTTTAAGGGAGCAAAGCGAATCTTTGGGATCACCATCAGTAGAGAGTTCTTATATTCTTGATACGACCTATGCCTGCATTACTGTTTTATTTCTTTATAGGGTGTAAGAGGCCTTGTTCTATGGAGGGCGGTCTCATTTGAAATTGAGCACCTCTAGATAATTTGTTACTGTGAATGAAGGCCAGAAAGTTTACACTTTTGACAGAGATAGGCTTAGAGTCGAGAATGTTTCTTAAATCAAGTCAGAACTGGCCCCATGTAGAGCAACAATGACATTATATAAATGTATATATTTAGAGGTGTCAATGTTACTATTATAACCTTAGCCCCAATAAACTTGTCAAATAGTGCATATATTTAAAGGAGGGCATATGCACTATTCCACCTACATTCCTACAAACCTTGGGGAATATGCATATCATTTTTGTGTGGGTTGTATTTTCTCTTCTAATTACAATACTAGGTAAGTGCATATATTTACAGGTGTCATATTAACTATTGCAATACCAGTCTCACTAACATTAGAAAAAAAGGTGTAACTCCAGTCCTACAAATGTTATACACGAGTATGTAATCAACATCTTTCTTGTTTATTTCTTCATTTTTCTTAGGTTGGATTCACTCATTAAGGTGGTCGATAACGAGTGGGTGCAGAGCCGCCCAGACCACAAAAACCTGAATCAGGGTAATTCTACAGGGTGTATTGTGTGTTTCTTTCTCAAACACCTGTATCATTTATTCACGATAATAAACACCAACGGTCCTGATGAAACGCCAAAGGATCCACCAGGCACCATTTAGGCATGAAACATGTTGACCTGATTAGGCCTAAACTCACCACCCACCACCTTTATTTCTTACTCGGAAACTAAAAGAAGGCACACACCCTCTTCATTGACAGTAGGTTGTGTTCTTTTTCACCTGTTTTTAACCACACCGTGGGGGCCCAAGAATAAAAATACTTTGGAAGGTACCACCACGGCATTTTTAACCCACCTGCACCAATTCCCACACACCCACACTCACCACTGCGGCGTTCCTCTGAAAAAAACTCCGATAAAGAGCCTTCTCGCCGGGCCCGTGGGGGACTGCAGCACCACCCCCACAAGGAGAAAAATGTCCAATGATGAAGCATGACATCCACAAGGGTGTGTAAGGGCAACTCTCCAAATAGGAGGAATTCCCCTTTTGTATCCAACCTTTCAGTACTCATGTAGATACTTCTTTACCTATACCTCTAGCCACTGATTGGGCTGGCCATCTCCATTAGGAACAGTGACCCTCCAGTGATTTACACATGCTGGGCAGTCCCTGATAATTGCCTTGTTCATGGAGGCCTCAGGGTTTCACCAGATGGAGCACCCTAGCATGGGAGGGGCCAGGTTGATAGCATCAGCTACATATAGTAGATTGAATTACTCATGAACGGCGAAGGTGGGTAGCTTGGCAAAACACCAAGTATGCATCCACATACTCTGTTTTCCTAGTCCTGACAGTGTTTGACCGTTTTATACCCCCACAGTCCAGAGCCATAGGCAGGGATGGCCATACAGTTCCATTTATATATCTCAACTGGGGAGTTACCGGTGTGTTGCCTAAAAAGATATCCTATGGAATTACAAAACTTAAGGCTTCTCTATTTCAGGCAAGGGGCCAAAGACTCTTGTGAGTCAAAAGTAACCCCCAAATATGGGAATTCATGAATTCGTCCTATGGGTGTACACCGAAGTGCAAAACAGGGAGATTTCAAGTTCTTTGGACAGCATGGCATGACAAAAGTTTGCAAAGATTCCTGTTCAAACCCAGGCCCTCCATGAAGCCAACAAAGGTAAACAACAAAAGCTGTAGGCCATTGGGTATTCTGGACTTTAAGACCGCATCGTCTGTGTATAAAAGGACGGGGACACGCCGGCCGTCCACAGTCTGCACGTCTCTTCCCGTAGTGACCAGAGTCACATCCAGGTCATTGACATACAAAAGAAATGGAATTGGGGACAGGACACAGACCTGCCAAATACCTTGACCTAAGCCAAAGCTCTCAGTACATTCGCCATTCACCCTACATCTGACAGAGGCATTAAGGTCAAAATGAAGAGGTGAAACAAAAAGACACCAAACCAGGAATGAGTCGCAAGGACACCAACATTTCCCATGGTTTGGATCTTACCACTCTATCGAAAGCGCAGGCCAGATCCATACATGCAAGATAAAAGGGACCTCTTTTTGTCAAACTGTATTTATTAATTAACAAATATAAATTTAGGCACTGCTCTTGAGTGCCCAAACCATGTCTAACACCATATTGGATGTCAGAAATGATATGGTTATCGGTGACCCACGACATCATCCTGCTGATGACTTTCATGGAGCAATCCAAAAGAGATATGGGTCTATAACAGCAAGGGGAAGCCCTACTCCCTTTTTTGAAAATGGGGACGATTATTGCCGAGCACCAGTACTTGTGCAGGCCAAACCTGCAGGCTGAATTAGCATAGTCAGTAAGGATGGGTGCCCACAAATCCACCTCCAGTTTGTTTAGATCCATAGGCACTTCATCTTGCCCTGGGGCCTTGTGCGTAGGGGCTATCAGAAATAGCTTCAGAAACTTCCTCTACTGAAAATTAAATATTCAGAGGAAAGGAGGGCATGCGAACATCTATCTCCCCTCTAGCTGGATCAGGCTTGTGTTAAACTTGTTTAAAGCGGCTCACCCAGGAATCAGCACTGATGTTGGCACATATGAGATTGAAATCAGTTTTTAACAGATTGTTACTTTTGAGAGTGTACCACAACAGGCCATAATGTCTGTTCCTGCAGACTGTTACCTGCATACACCAAGCATCCCCATTAGGTTCCGCCTTCCTTCTACTGATGACTGATTCATAGGTTCTTCCACAAGAAGCAACCGGCACTGTCACCTGGTGGATGGACCTAAGGGCGCTCTGCAGACAAGGGTTAGCCTCCCTGCAGGCCTTATCAAACCAAGATTGAGCAGCTGGCCTGGTGGCAACAATGAGCTTCATAAAATATTTTTTAATGGTATACCGTAAAGCAATGAAAAGGTCCATGCTGCATTGGAGTCATCAGTCAATCTCAAACAGCCATGGAGCATCCTCAGGTGTTCGAGACAGAGCCTACTCTATACGTCATTCAAATTAATTGACTTCCATACTAGCCTGAGCCCATCACTTCTCGGGGAAAGGTTCAAGCTCCCCCATGGCGATGACCTGGGGACAGACCCTCTGGCAAGACAAAGTAATGGAAAGAGGGTTGTGGTCACTAAAAATGCTTGGAATGACAGCACCATCTCCTAAGTTCCCAAGAAGGTTTCTACTCACAAAAATGTAGTCCATTATTGACAATCCGACCCCCAGTAAAAGGAGGTGTTAAAAGACAATGTGGGTTGTCCCATTCAAACACATTGCATAAGTCATGTGTGGGCAAATGGGGGGATAACATCTGTCCCCTGCAATCTCTGAAATGGGTGGGGGCAGCCACAGAAGAAGAATAAAAAATATGAAATTCTGCGCCTGCAGGACCCCCCACCTCAGGGCCCAATTTAGCATTAAAGTCCCCATCAAATACAATGATTAAGCCATGGTCGTGATGGAAATGGCTAATATCCTGGTCACAAATAAAATCAAAAAAAGAATCAAAATTAGGATTAACATTTGTGGAGAAGTTATCATTATAAAAATTGATAAGAACGAAACTAAGGCATTTGTGCCACTTGACATGGAATGCTTGGATTTGCCTACTACTGGTGGGAATTTGCAAAATGGTGCAATCGAGGGAGGTTTTAAACCAAACTGCAAGACCGACTCGGACCCTTCCCAAGCAGGAGGAAAAGCAGGGACAGAGTAGCAAATGAATCTGTCCCAAAATAATTCCCTAGGGGCCCAAGTTTCCTGTAAGATTACAATATCATACAGTGAGAAAAGTCCACCCAGTTCTTCTATTGTATTTTGGCGGCAAGCCCAACTATATTCCAGCTCAGCAACTTAACCTTCTTGTCAGGCCCTGGCAACAACAAGGGTGAGTTGGAAGTGAGTCTGAAATCTAGAGCCATATTCCGATCAGACAAAGATGGCCTTTTGCTAACGTTAACAGGGACCTTAGCAACAGTGCCACAAATGGCAGCACAATCAGCATCAGATCGAAGAGTGGGGCATTCGAGTCAATTGATACTACAATCCCCAAGCAAGGCGGAAAAATGATTAGTGCTGGGCATGGAGTAAAAATCACACTGTTTGCTCAGAGGCAGACTTATCCCTCAAAACTTCACCCCTCGGGCCCAGGGCGCACCTTCACATTACTTTGCTATGTTAAACCAAAGTATGAGGTAGGAATCAATTCACCAGCTACAAATTGATTAGTGAAATTCAGTACAATGCAACCCCCCTCAAGTTCCTTTCTCATGGGACAGACCCAAGGAACTCTGTGGGCAAACAAAATGCCAGAAAACATACTGGGTTTGTGTTTGACATGAGAATGTAGACAGCGAGTGTCCTTGTTCATTAGCTGCTCAGTACTCTGTCATCTGTGCGTTACGTCTGTGGACAGTGGCAACAATCACAACAAAAGGGCAAGCAGCTGGGGGTAAGTTAAATACAGGATGGGCACCCCTTGGGCAATCCAAATCTGACACAGATGGATTGGACAATGGGTGTGAATGTTGAGGGGGCTCCGAATGTGGATCAGACATGGGTACCTCATTAGGGGTTCCATGTGGCGTTGAATTATGAAGCGTAAGGGGTTGGGCGAGAGCTCTGGGCATAACTGTAGGGGTGGCAGTCTGCAAGGCTGTGGTTACGTCAATTGGCTTGAATACCCCCTACATCGTGGACCATCACTGTACCCCATGACCTCAGACAGCTTGCTTTCAATAGCAGACAGGTAAACAAGCTCAGGAGAAAGGCAGAAGGTCGTGATAGATATGAAGGAGTCAGTCAGGCTGGCCAGGAGATCGATGCTGTCAGACCCCAAAGGCAGACAGTTGAAAGAGCAGGCAGGATTGTTGGGATGCAAATCCTGTGGATCAGCCTTGGTGACCCTAGGTCTGGGTTATTTTCCTTTCTTCTTGTGCTTTGTGAGAGGGGAGCTGGCCACAGTAGGTGGAATCGAAGTCAAAGTGATGGGCGGACTGGGGAGGGTTCTGTCATAAGGGTAGGGTCTCCACCACCACAACTTGATGCCATCCCGGGGGTACAGTGGATCCTTGTGGGTGGAGTGTGAGGGCAAGTCAGAGCTGTCAGAAGTGAGAGATAGCCACCTCTCAGTATGCTGATTTCTTTATCAATAACTCCCACTGCCCGCTCGATAAACCCATCCAAGGTGGAGTTTCGGGTTGTGACAGAGTTAGATACCCCCAGTCTGCGCTTGACCTTGGTGTAACTTGGAGGCCTTATGCTCTCTAGTGGATGGACAAAAAGCCTGATGTGGCCAACACTTGCTCCCTGGTAGGCAGGCATAGCTAAGAAAGAAGAGGTCCTTAAAGAAGTGAGTAAGGAACCCAAGACTTACCTCACAGCATGCATGGGGAAAGAGGGTGGAAGCTCCTTGATATGGGCAAGATTTACAAACCTGGCCGAGAATGGGGCCCGCAAGGCCTCCTCTGGACTCTGATGGGTGCAGATGGGTGCAAATGAGCCCGCTCTTGGCCTGGCCTTCACCTGGGCATGTCCATCGCAGGTCGCTGAAGGTGAAAGAAGGCAGAAAGAAACAGCGCCCTCTGGCACCCCACATGGTGCTGTTTGCGCTGATTTTACAGCATGGGACAAGCTCCTGGTGCTAAAAATCAATGTGAGCTGCTTGACATACCGAATTCCACTGCTCACAGAACTCCACGGAATCTGGCAGAGTTTTTAGGTAACTCCGTGGAATTCCGCGGAGTGAAACTCCATGAGTTCCACCCACCCCTACTCCCTGGCACTAGGTGCTGTGAGGCGTGAAGTCCCCCAAACAGTCCCTCTCAATGGTTCGGTGTTCTATGCTGCGGGAGTGCAGGAGGCGCTTAATAGCACTGCAGGCTGATTGCTGGCCGGTTGATGAATCCTTGGCACTAGGCATTGTGGGGCCTGAGGTCTCCCAATCAGTTCCCTGCAATGGTTCCGAGTCCCGTGCTGTGGGGGTGCAGTATGCTTTTAATAGCACTGCGGGCTGATGTTGGCGCATCCCTAGCGCTAGGAGTTGTGGGACCTGAAATCCCCTAAATGGTCCACAGCAGTGGTTCAATGTCAAGACTTTCTTGGATGCTCTCATATGAACAATCAATATCTCAACCCATTAATTAGATGTGCTTTTGTTTTCACTGCTTCTGCATGATGATCTTGAATCTTGGTAAAAATACTCCAGCATTTTCTTCATATTCTTCTTATTTCTCCTCGGCTCCAGTGCCTCTGTGCTTCCTTCTACGTTTGTGATTTATTCTTGGTTAATGCAATGTTAAGGACCACTGTACTCTTTTGTAGTTGGATGGTAATGATGCCCTGCTTTGAAGGATCCGGCAGACTGGTGCAAAGACACAGAGTAGTGCACCAAAATGAAAAGTGGACCACATTCACAAATCACAACTGACAACGTTTTAGTTCCCAGGTGGTGTCTTTAAAATCATATTGAGGTGGTATGACTCAAATTCCTGATGGTGAGTCTGGCAGTGGCCATCACAAATTGAATGCTTCCAAAACTGAAATAATCACATGTGGTGATTGGAAAAATTTTGAGCCACTTTACGCCTGGTCTGACGTTCTGGGACCACCTCCTAAAATATCTAAGGAAGTAAGAAACCTTGTAATTACCATGGACTCTAAGATATCAATGAATGCCCAAGTGGACAAATTAGCAAGATCAAGCTTCATTGCTATGAAAACTCTGCAACACATCTTTCCCCATCTGGGATATCCACACGAGGTCCAAGCCACTGTCTCTCTTGTATTGTCTAAACTTGATTACGCAAATGGCCTCTACCATGGATCATCTTTATCAACTATGAAAAGACTAAAACGGATTCAGACTACTCCTACATGTAATGACACAACCCCACATCTCCCCTACCTTGAGGGCCCTACATTGGTCACCGGTTGCCAGAAGATCCACATGCAAGCTGCATTGTATCCCCCACAAAGCAATACATGGAACAGGACCTCTTTCATCATGAAAAAAATCACCAAATACATTCAACAAAGGAACCTCTGCTCCAGATTGGCACTTTGCCTCAATCTCCAACCATAGAAGAAAAAAAAATAGGTGGCACATCTTTCTCTGATCAAGCAGCCAATCTATGGAATTCATTACCCCCAAACATAAGAGCCATGTATAACTATCATATCTTCAGAAGACTACTCAAATGTACAGCATATCCCTGTGTACATAAACATTTAATTTGATTATATGTATGTGTATTTCTTGATATAAATATGTATAATAATATGTACTTATGTATCTATATATTTATTACTTTACTCCTACTGTAAAAAAAAGTGTTGACTCTCTCCAAAGCACTACCCTATATTTCACCCTACACCTCTCTCGATATATCCTCTACCTCCACTCTCTGGCTCATTCCCCTATCCTTCTTTGAATCACCCCAAACCTCATTTTAATACTATGATCTCCCACACAACCCTTCTAAATACTTCCCTCACCTATTCCTTCTTTGACCCATCCCAAAACCCATTTTACTACTGTGATCTACCTAAGCCTTTTCTAGAGATGATTTCCTCCTCCGTCTCTCCTTATACTCATCCCAAACTCATCATACTACTATGATCTCCCAATAAACACTTACTAGACTCTTTCCTCTTCTATCCCCCCAATATCTTTCTCGATCCAACAAACAGACTCACATGTCCACCGCTCACCTGAACTCAAATGTCACTATACTAATCCACCACTAATCCTTTTTGGGTTTGGGAGTAGCATGCTACTCACCCAAAAGTGCTTTGATGCATCGTCAGGGGGTTGTAGGCGCTATATAAATACAATTACAATACAATACAATACACTGGACTTGATCAAAGAACTGTACTTGAAACCCTGGCGGGATGAGTAACAAAGGGAAGCGACTGGGACTTTATCTTGCTTGACGCCCATCCCTCCTGTCGGTGAAGAAGCTTAAACCAATTGAAACGAGTGTGCGCCTTCAGTCAGCTGTGAAGATCCCACCATTAGCAAGCCCAGCGTGAGGCCGCTGATGTGAAGAGAAACGAGAGACTCGGAAAGCAGGAGCTGTTTGTCTGAAACACAGTAAATAGCTCTGAGTGGAACACGGAAGCATGTTTCGGGAAGGAGAGCTTTTCTGATAAGTCCAGTGTTACAAATGGGAACAATAATTAAACAATTAATATGAAGTCACTGAGTAACCGAAATAATTTAAACACTTTGAACATAAAAAGTACATATTTTTATAAAACACTACCCAGTCAATAGCCCAATAAACATACCATAAATAAGATAAGGTATTAGTAATTAACAACACACATTTTTAAATACTATTCGCACTGCTCCCCCTAATAAAAACTAAAGCCCTGGGGAAAATGTTTGATAAATCAATAAATATATTAACTGTACAATTATTACATATTTACTGATTAACCTAAATAATTTAAACACTGCAAACATAAAAAGTGCATATTTTTTATTATAAAAAAACGACCCACCTAATAGCCCACTAAACATAAAACATGAGATAAAAAAACATAAATTAATATATATTTGTAAAAATGTTTTATATGATTTACAATATAAAGTGAACAAAAAAAGCATACAAATTACTATAGAAAAAAGTTTAAACTTTGATACTATTGTTAGACTAAATGACAATTACCCATGATATTTATTCTCTTCAGCATTTTTCTAGTCATGGTATTTTGACCTTGATGTTAAGCTCAAACAATATTTTGGAGCAGATATTCAGGATCCTTATGCTTCATTGAAGATTCCCTTAGGGTGATTTTTCGCCATGTTGGTCTTGTTTCTGAAGATTTTGTTATTTGGCTTCAAGTAAATGTTTCTTATAGTTTTTATTAGAGAGTTCTAAGCTGTGCAGATTCTCTTTGGAGGGAGGAATGTTGGAGCAACACGCGTTCAATAGCTCTGAGAGATTTTTGTACAGGTCTTTTGACAACCAATGAGCTGACATTATTTTTACACTTTTTGCTTTAACTCGGGCAAGCTGGTCCGCAATAGTAGTAGTGTCTTGAGAAATTGCTCTCATTCTCTTGTTTTGATTGTATCTCTGGAAAGGAGATGAGATTTTGGTTTCCAGAGTAAAAGGCTAACCTATTTCAATTCTCTGACCCAGATGTTGGGATTTTTAATTTGACCCAGGATGAGAGTTTTAGATGACAATGTAGTGAAAGGAACAAAGACATGATATGACTAGTAAGTATAACAATGTAGTGAAAGGAACAAAGACATGATATGACTAGTAAGTTTGTAACGGGGATTCAATCGTGATGCTGCCTTCTTTGGCGATATTGAGGTCCAATATTGCTCCCTTGATAGGTGTCAGTTTAGTGCATAACTTCAGTATCCTTTAGGAAGTGAGACCCAAGTCAACAGCCAGTGTTGTGATTTCAAATTTAGCTAGACAAATATATTCTGTAGATTTGGTGGCACGATACAGTTGGATTATTTGCACATTTTTTAGGGTAAGCACTTCCGACAGGAACATTTGTAGCACATTGGTGTCCTGAAGCTATTGGATCAGATGTAAGTACACAAAACACTATGATAACAAACACTCTGTAACGTCATCACCCGAATTGGAGCATCCTTCAAATAAAGAGGAAGCACACTTTTGCGAATGGAAGCAACCTTATCACAGTCATAACGTCCATGTAAAAAATTAAATAAAATCAATTCTTCTTTGTTGAATCATGACCAGCGAGCTGCAGCAGCATGAGGTGGAGAGGCCAATCAATGAATCTGAAAGACTACCTCATTCAAGTTGGTGCTTTAAGAGAGTAACATCTTTCACTCTTAGGACAATAGGAAGAAAATACATAGATAGTATGCCACAAATTCTCAGGTGATAATGAATCATGTGCGATTTTAGAAAAGTACCTCGTGTACTGTGAACTTTTCTGCAAACAGTTGTGGTCGTTGTAAATAAAGATATTGAGTGCTATTAAGGTGGCCAACAATTAGCATCTCTTATTCAGCACCAAGATGTCCCAATGGGTACACAAGGACTTTAGAAATACAAGTTATGTTTTGTTACATTGTGGAGATCAGAGAGTACTTAGAAAAGGCCATGCACTGATGGCTGCTATTGCCTTCACTGAAAGTGGAAAGTCTTAAACTATGAAATGCAACTAACTGCAACAATTTATGCGAGTAATTGTTTTTTCTTTTTAGTTTCATTTTTTAATTATATTATTAATTACTTGTTTTATGCAGAACAAAGTGTATCTTCTTTGCAGACCCCACACTTTACAAGTGCCCATTGGCACCGGATTTAGCTGTGTTCATTACCAAATATGATGACAGAGATGAAAACTCCGCCTAAGGAAATCCCAGCAGAGCAGACTGCTGCAAGCCCATTTCTTGTAAGCATGGCTGCTATTTAGAGCAAACAAGTGGAAGTCTTTTGTTGTGCATAGTGCAAAAGTACCTCGAAGACGTGTCAATTCAGTTCTATCACAAGGCTTCAGTAATGGCCTCAAGGGAAGAAACAGCCAAACAGCACCCAAAGCATTTCGGCTGCCCTGCAAATAATGCAAACACATGTAAATGCCTTTACTTAATTCCGCTTTGTCAGCCACATTAAATAACTAATGAAAGTAAGTCGAAAAAGCTTCAGGGACAGACCTGCAAAACACAGCATTCCTTAGATCCTGACATAAAGATGCTGATATTTTCAAAGCAGGTAATAAATACACAGAAAAACGCAGGTGCTGAATACAAATGGATCTTGGATAGGTGTAGAGTAGCTATCTGCGTATTACTATTCATGAAATGGTCATTATTTATGCAGTGTTTGTGGGCTCAGCAATTCTCGTTTTTTTCAATGAAAGAAATGTACATGCACAAGTAACTTTTCATAACCTAATTTGCAGAGTAGCCCTTTGTTCCAAACATCTGCTGATATTGTTATTACCTAAATAAAAACTGCACTGCGATTTAAAAACATGGATGACGATGATGATATGGCTTCATAAAATATGAACGAGGAAGTGCACACTGGCATTGCCTATGACATTCATACACGTTCATGGTCACAAGCTATTCGGAATATAACAGCACTGAAGTACCTGAAGTACTCACAGTATGGCACCTTTGTTTTTACTTTTTTGTTGTGTCTGGCTGTAGCCAATTTCTTCCCTTGTTCTCCGTCTTTTTTTAATATTTCTTCCTCCGACACACCATTTTCAGAAATGGTTAAAGCTTTGTTAAAGGGCTGTAGTTCATACATCCCATTGTCCTTGTGAAACCATAACATGAATAAAATAGGACTATGAAAACATAAACTCAATAATTTCGAGCATTGTTGTTGCCGTCGCAGCCATCAACAGATTCTTCTAACCCTACCACCATGAAGCTACTTGATCAACCCTCATGCAAAGTAGTCAATTCATTTGATGTCTACAGTGCTGGAGTTAATTTTGGGCAGTTACACTTGAAGTGACCTTGTGACCCAAAATTAAAAACACCCATCATTGGATTTGGTCTGAGGTTCCCCTCGGATTTCTCAACCATTCACATAATAAGGGATCTGTTTGGAAGCAGGCAAGGAACCAATGCCCATCAGGGTTTTCCCTTTTCTGATTTTAAAAACGTGGGCTAGTTTTTTTGTCATCTTACTACTTTGATCCTTCAGTCTTATGCAGGTTGCTACCAACTTGTCAGGATGTTCTGCACAGTCCTGGGGACCAGCAAGCTGCAAAAAAGCAGAATATTAAACAATGTTTCAATTGTTGATACTTTCTCGCCTACACACATGCTTAGGTTCTTAAAAATGCATGCATACGTGTCTCAAATTCAGCGTCTTCTTGGCACTCTTGTACTACGAAGCTAGTATAAACTTAGGGCCAGATGTATCAAAGGGATTTTACCCATTCTGTGTTCTATGGGAAAATGTTTTAGTACATACGGCCCTTAATGTCTTAATACTAAAATCCTTCATAAGTGTTTATTCAATTTTATCACTACAGCTTCATTTCCTCAATGAAGGCATCTCAGAAAACCATCACTTTGTCATTCTCACTTAAGTTCTGTGTTTCACATGCTAACACAAAGCCAGCCAAACCTACTACTACGTTAGGTGCAAGGGTATAGTTGGGAACTAAGGGGGTCATTTAGGGCTTGGAGAAGCAGAAGCCTCATCTTAAATCAGTAGGTATCATGCCTGCCAAACCTGCAGTTACCACATTGCATTTAAAGGTGGGGGATCCACATGTGTTTTTGATGCTGGAGCCTCACTGGTTCCATTGTCACAATCCTGCAGCCAACCTACATTAGGATCTCTGGGTTACGCATTTGAAGGACTGCACTATTTGGGCCAGACCTTCCAGGGCATATTTTTTCCAGGCATGGAAAATGATTAAAGGACCCTACATGCCTAAATGTACTACAACCCAGCTTTGGAGTAAGTCAAGCACTGCACATGACCACTCACTGATACTGCAACCTAAGATAATTGAACACAAACAACCCCTAGGAAATAATGCAATTAAATACATGAATAAGATAAAATAAATCTAAATTGAAACTAAATAATTTTTTATTTTAAATATTAATACTGTTAATATTTTTAAATCTAATAGTTCACTTGAAATTAAAACCCATTAAATTAAATATGTGTTAGTTTAACACATCTAAAAAGCACTATGGTTAATTAAAAACATAACTTTTAACCAAGTTTGTTACAAATTAAGTAAAAATAAAAATGTAAGTGAGAGTGGGTGACTGTAAGTATAAAGTATTGTTAAAAAAATAATATTAAACAAATAGATTCATTTATTTAAATTAATAATTTATTAGCACATCAATTTAAGGAGTGAATATCTTGCATTGTTTTTAAAAATGGTTTGTGGCTAATATGAGTTTAATAATGTTTTATGTTTAACTTGATGTAGTGTCCGGCCTCACCCTTTTCCTTGCCCAAACTGATTTTCATGACCTATACCATTTATCACACGTTCCTGATGTTCCTTTTAGTAAAAATAGCATTCCGGCCCATTGATTACATTTCATCCGGCCGGAGCTGGAGAGTGTGGCCCGAGCTGGAGAGTACCTCTCGAGTGCAGAGAGTACAGCCCAAGCCGGAGATTCTGGCCCGACTACGCATGTTAAGATATGACTCGTATATGACCTTTGTGGATACCAAAAGTCGTAAAGTTAGACTTTTGTCTCAGATTGCCTTTGTGAATCGGGCCCACTAAATAGAAGAGGCACGTCATATCTACAGAGCACTGTAGGAAAGCAGAAGCTCTACTGAGAACATTAGTTACAACCTTCTCAGTTGTTTCAGTCCAGCATGGATGCCCAATTCTTCATTCCTGGAAATCAGTGGCACTTAATGTGTTGGCTGCTGGGTTTACAATATAGTGGGAGTCAATTGGTCCAACTATATATAGGCATCAATGCGTTTTGAGAAGCAAAATGTATGTGTATGCATCTTTGTTTAGTCCATGATGCATGTCTGAAGTCTCATAATCCACTCACTTTCCCTTCTGCATAACATAAATCTCTATCACCTTGTTTGGACTTTTTTGATATTTTCTCAAAAGCAAAGAATAAAAAGGTTTTATGGGGTTCATGTTTTTTGACATAATGGTCTGTTAAGGGATATTTGGGAATCAAAATTGTTCATATCTGATAATGCACTTGAACCTTGTTCTTAAGTGCTCTTGTGGTACATCAGGCAAGTGTTGAGAGTTTTTTTCTGAGGCTAGATATCTTATATTTAGATTGATAAAGATAATGCTCAAGATTCTAACTTTTTTTAAACATATGTCATTCATCGAATTTGGTAATGCATCATGTGTATGTATTTTCTTTATATGGTTATTATAATTGTAAGATAATAATTATGTTCATTTTTCTCTGCATTTCCAAAATTAATTTCTACCCCCTTTTCTGAATCTGCAGACTCTGCAGTGTCAACCACATTTTGCCTCAAATACTTATTTTTAAATGCAATTTCTCTTTATGGATATTAGTTCTCCTTTGAGACTGTTTGAGATTTGATTTATGGAGTGAGCTCTGGCTGGATACAGAATAAAGTTGGTAGCTGTAGATTTTCGATGCAACATTATTTGCGGTTTGCTGTTTTGTATTCAGAACTCAACATTAAGAAACTGAACTTATTTTCTGGTAACCTGAGTGGTCAAGGTGGTATCATCCATTTTTTATGTCTGCATACCCTTGTAGATTTCATTTGGAACTTGCCAGATGTGCAAGCTCTCATTTACACAACTGTCCTTGTAGGCAATGCAATCTGTATATCTTGAGAAGGTTAATCCCAAATCTATTTCCTTTCTTATGCAAACTGGTGCATCAGAATGCCTTCCTTTGGAAGAAAATTGAATCACTAAATAAAAATAAAACAGAACTGTAGCAAGTCCAGAAGTATTTTATTGATGAACTTGAATTGGGTAGATGTTAATTATAGTGCTTGCCTTACTGATTGCATACCATCAGAATGTGGAGCAGAAGTGTAATATTCTGTACCTTGTGTGACGTGTATACATTTGTTTTTCCATTTTACAGTATTTAATTGGGAAAGTAGATCTTTAAATTATTGGATGTAAGAAGAAAGATTGTTCACAAATGGCTAGATATGAATGTCTAAATCTTTCAAAATGCAAGAGCATGCCGAATTTATTCCCACAGTTATGGATTTAGCTGGTGGGAGAAGCTACTTTCATTTTCCTTGGCTCTCTGATTCAGGGGTGCCATGATTTGTTGGTCAATGTACAGGCATTCCTTCTTATCATATGTCAATAACTTAAGTTACTCCTGCTCCTCAAAGTTGTTCTCCTGTATTTTTAGATTAACACTAATAGGGCTCAGATCCAGCTTTTGGTAAGGATTGGCACCAGGCAGTTGTATTTCAGTGTCACAGATATTACATTCTGCTGCAAATGCATGCATTTCCTTCTATATTTGTTTCCTTCAGGAACAGATTCTAGTTTCATTTCATATTGGAATTCCAATTTTGAAATGTTGCCTTTTGGGGGGTACCATGGGGACTGGTGGGACAACGGGGAGTCACAACTGCAAAATGGAAGGGTTTTAGTGAAAGGTAAGGAAGGTTTTAGGGATGGGCAGGCTACTACAAACACCAACCCACAAAAAAGTAAGCTCATCGCTAGTCACAAACCACGTTTCTGAATTTTCAAATGCCCGAAAGGTCACAAAACAGTAGTTAATAATCTCCAGCTCAGCCTTGGAGTAAATCAAGCACCACACATAGACACTCACAGGTACTGCTATACCCTCTTATAGAAAATATTAGAGGCAGAGATCTAAAATAACACCCCATAGACAATAATGTTAAATGAATATATATATATATATATATATATATATATATATATATATATATATATATATATATATATGTATATATATATTCACTGAAAAACCATAGGTTTTAGGGACAGTTATAGTTAGTTGGACATTTCACTCGTACAAAACCAAAGAAATTCCCCCGTTATAGTTAGTTCAGCTAACTATAACTCGCGCCCCGCAATGCACTGCTGATGACGTCACATATTACATCACTCATGACATGGTCAGTGACATCACTGATGACATCACTGATGACATCTCAAATGACATCACTGATGACATCACTGATGACATCATCCAGTGACTGTGTGTTTCTGTAAAGTTTAAATATGTTTAATATATATAGGGAAAGGTGTATTGAAGAATGAGTGGGTGTATAAGTGTCTGAATGGATGATTTAGTACGTGAGTGACTGACTCTACAAGTGAGTGATTAAATGTATCTTACTGAATGCATGGGTTAGTGACTAAACTGTGTGAATGTCTGTATCCGTCTGTCTGTTGGTTTGTAAGCGGCTGCATGGCTTTCTGAATAGCTACATGAGTGTCTACATGGGTTATTGATTGATTGTCTGAGTATCTGTATGGGTGCCTGAGTGTTTGGGTTAGTGACTAAACTATGTGAATGTCTGTATCCGTCTGTCTGTTGGTTTGTAAGCGGCTGCATGGCTTTCTGAATAGCTACATGAGTGTCTACATGGGTTATTGATTGATTGTCTGAGTATCTGTATGGGTGCCTGAGTGTTTGTGTGGGTGGGGTGTGTGTGACTCTGTGCATAGATGTGTGAGTTGGTGATTCACTGGGTGCATGGTTTCAAGAGTGCATCTGTGATGGACTGTATGGGTGGGTGAGTGTGTGTATGGGTGTGTTAGTGATTGAATGTATATCTCAGTGGTACATGTGTGAGTAACTACATATGTGAAAGGCAGTATATATGTGTGTTGGAGTATATAAATGGCTATAAGTGAGAGTGTGTGATTGTGAGAGTGGCTGTATGGATGAGTGTGTACTTGTATCAGTGATTGTATAAGAGCGTAAGAATGTGCTAGTATTTGTATGAGTAAGTGAGCTGGTGTGTGTATAACTGTATAGGTGAGTAAATGGGTGTGTGATTAAGTTTTTTGCATGACTGACTAGGTGTGTGAGTACCTCTATGGATGAGTGGCGGTGTGTGAGTGTTTATATAGGTGTATGAGTGCATATGATAGTCCTGTACTGAGTGACTAAGTATGAGTGACTGTACGGGTGAGTGAGTGGATGTGTGTGTAGACCTAAGAATCAGTGAGTGGGTATGTAGTTTTTGGTGTTGGAGTGTCTATGGTTTTGAGAATGGCAGTCTGTAATTTAGAGTGGGTGTATCAAAAGTTATATTAGGGTGTGAGAAGATGCATGAAATTATCACATGGATGATGTCATCAGTGATGTCATTTGAGATGTCATCAGTGATGTCACTGACCATGTCATGAGTGATGTAATATGTGACGTCATCAGCAGTGCATTGCGGGGCGCGAGTTATAGTTAGCTGAACTAACTATAACGGGGAATTTCTATGGTTTTGTACGAGTGAAATGTCCAACTAACTATAACTGTCCCTAAAACCTATGGTTTTTTCAGTGAATTTCAAAGGTTTTTTAAATGCTAATTTCTAACTATAACGTGTCTGAAACCTATGGTTTTTTCAGTGAATTTCAAAGGTTTTTAAATGCTAATTTCTAACTATAACGTGCCTGAAACCTATGATTTTTAAGTGAATTTCAAAGGTTTTTTTAAATGCTAGTTTCTAACTATGCCTACAGAGGTAGGACATGTGAAGAAAGAAGAAAAAACGCACAGAAAGAAGCAAAAGATGTGCAGAAAGAACCAACAGAGGAGCAGAAAGAGGCCTTGTTGCAAAATCATCCTGTGCCCACAACTTTTTCAGATGGGTACTGGTGGTAACTGACTCTGACTAACCAGAGCCAGTGCTATGCTAAAAGACACTTAGAATACAGTGAAAACACCTACATACACTAGGGAACACTATGCGTTGGGGTACCCCTGTGATTAGCATGACCTCCTCTGCAAGTCCCTAGTACATAATAGGGCAGGGGATTAAAACTACCTCTTAAAACGCGCTACAGGGCGCGTTTGCACAGTGGTGAAGGGAGGGGGGCCTGAGGTGACATGTGTGCAAACGCACCCCGTGGCGCGTTTTAAGTTGCGGGATTAAGTCCCCTTGAATTCTGAGGGTCCCTGGGGCCCAACTAGCCCCCCAGGTACCTACAGTTAGGACCACAGAGCTGAGTTGCAGAGAGGCGTTCCGAGGCCACGCACCTTTTTCACCTCTCTGCAACGCAACTCTGTTGTGCTTACTGAAGGTACCTGGTGAGCTAGTTGGCCCCAGGGTCCCTCAGGATTCAAAGGGAATTAATTCCCAACTTAAAACGCACCACAGGGCGTGTTAGCGCACATGTCACCTGAGGCCCCGCCCCCTCCCTTCACCACTGTGCAAACGCGCCCCGTGGTGCGTTTTAAGTTGGGGGATTAGGTCACCTTGAATCCTGAGGGTCCCTGGGGCCCAACTAGCCCACTAGGTGCTTCCAGTAAGCACCACAGGCCTGCGTTGCAACGCCTGTAACAAATTGTGCAGTTGTGTTTAGGTAGTGAAGAGGGTCGTGCTGGGGGTAGTGTTTTAGGGTTTAGGGTAGTGCAGTGGTGTTTGTGTAGTGTAGGGGGTCATGCTGGGGGTAGATTTAGGGTTTAGGGTAGTGCAGTGGTGTTTGGGTAGTGTAGGGAGTCGTGCTGGGGGAGTGTTTTAGGGTTTAGGGTAGTGCAGTGGTGTTTGGGTAGTGTAGGGGGTCGTGCTGGGGGTAGTGTTTTAGGGTTTAGGGTAGTGCAGTGGTGTTTGGGTAGTGTAGGGGGTCGTGCTGGGGGTAGTGATTTAGGGTAGTGCAGTGGTGTTTGGGTAGTGTAGGGGGTACTGCTGGGGGTAGTGTTTTAGGGTTTAGGTTAGTGCAGTGGTGTTTGGGTAGTGTAGGGGTACTGCTGGGGGTAGTGTTTTAGGGTTTAGGGTAGTGCAGTGGTGTTTGTGTAGTGTAGGGGTAGTGTTTTAGGGTTTAGGGTAGTGCAGTGGTGTTTGTGTAGTGTAGGAGGTCATGTTTTAGGGTTTAGGGTAGTGCAGTGGTCTTTGGGTAGTGTAGGGAGTCGTGCGGGGGTAGTGTTTTAGGGTTTAGGGTAGTGTAGGGGGTCATGCGGGGGTAGTGTTTTAGGGATTAGGGTAGTGCATTGGTGTTTGGGTAGTGTAGGGGGTCATGCGGGGGTAGTGTTTTAGGGTTTAGGGCAGTGCAGTGGTGTTTGGGTAGTGTAGGGGTCGTGCTGGGGGAGTGTTTTAGGGTTTAGGGCAGTGCAGTGGTGTTCGGGTAGTGTAGGGGGTCGTGCTGGGGGTAGTGTTTGAGGGTTTAGGGCAGTGCAGTCGTGTTCGGGTAGTGTAGGGGGTTGTGCTGGGGGTAGTATTTTAGGGTTTAGGGCAGTGCAGTGGTGTTTGGGCAGTGTAGGGGGTAATGCTGGGGGTGGTGTTTTAGGGTTTAGGGCAGTGCAGTGGTGTTTGGGCAGTGTAGGGTGTCGTGCTGGGGGTGGTGTTTCAGGGTTTAGGGCAGTGCAGTGGTGTTCAGGCAGTGTAGGGGGTGGTGTTTCAGGGTTTAGGGCAGTGCAGTGGTGTTCGGGCAGTGTAGGGGGTCATGCAGGGGGTGGTGTTTCAGGGTTTAGGGCAGTGGTGTTCGGGCAGTGTAGGGGGTTGTGCTGGGGGTGGTGTTTCAGGGTTTGGGGCAGTGCAGTGGTGTTCGAGCAGTAAAGGGGGTCGTGCTGGGGGTGGTGTTTCAGGGTTTAGGGCAGTGCAGTGGTGTTCGGGCAGTGTAGGGGCGGTGCAGGGGGTGGTGTTTCAGGGTTTTGGGCAGTGCAGTGGTGTTCGGGCAGTGTAGGGGGTGCTGCAGGGGGTGGTGTTTCAGGGTTTAGGGCAGTGCAGTGGTGTTCGGGCAGTGTAGGGGTGGTGTTTCAGGGTTTAGGGCAGTGCAGTGGTGTTCGGGCAGTGTAGGGGGGCGTGCAGGGGGTGGTGTTTCAGGGTTTAGGGCAGTGGTGTTCGGGCAGTGTAGGGGGTCGTGCTGGGGGTGGTGTTTCAGGGTTTGGGGCAGTGCAGTGGTGTTCGAGCAGTAAAGGGGGTCGTGCTGGGGGTGGTGTTCCAGGGTTTAGGGCAGTGCAGTGGTGTTCGGGCAGTGTAGGGGGCGGTGCAGGGGGTGGTGTTTCAGGGTTTAGGGCAGTGCAGTGGTGTTTGGGCAGTGTAGAGGGTGCTGCAGGGGGTGGTGTTTCAGGGTTTAGGGCAGTGCAGTGGTGTTCGGGCAGTGTAGGGGGTCGTGCTGGGGCTGGTGTTTCAGGGTTTAGGGCAGTATAGTGGTGCTTGGGCAGTGTAGGGGGTCGTGCTGGGGCTGGTGTTTCAGGGTTTAGGGCAGTGCAGTGGTGTTCGGGCAGTGTAGGGGGTCATGCTGGGGCTGGTGTTTCAGGGTTTAGGGCAGTGCAGTGGTGTTCGGGCAGTGTAGGTGGTCGTGCTGGGGCTGGTGTTTCAGGGTTTAGGGCAGTGCAGTGGTGTTCGGGCAGTGTAGGGGGTCATGCTGGGGCTGGTGTTTCAGGGTTTAGGGCAGTGCAGTGGTGTTCGGGCAGTGTAGGGGGTCTTGCTGGGGCTGGTGTTTCAGGGTTTAGGGCAGTGCAGTGGTGTTCGGGCAGTGTAGGGGGTCGTGTTGGGGGTGGTGTTTCAGGGTTTAGGGCAGTGCAGTGGTGTTTGGGCAGTGTAGGGGGTCATGCTGGGGCTAGTGTTTCAGGATTTAGGGCAGAGCAATGGTGTTCAGGCAGTGTAGGGGGTTTTGCTGGAGGTGGTGTTTCAGGGTTTAGGGCAGTGCAGTGGTGTTCGTGCAGTGTAGGGGGTGGTGTTTCAGGGTTTAGGGCAGTGGTGTTCAGGCAGTGTAGGGGGTCTTGCTGGGGTTGATGTTTCAGGGTTTAGGGCAGTGCAGTGGTGTTCGGGCAGTGTAGGGGGTCGTGCTGGGGGTGGTGTTTCAGGGTTTAGGGCAGTGCAGTGGTGTTCCGGCAGTGTAGGAGGTCGTGCAGGGGGTGGTGTTTCAGGGTTTAGGGCAGTGCAGTGGTGTTCGGGCAGTGTAGGGGGTCATACTGGGGGTGGTGTTTCAGGGTTTAGGGCAGTACAGTGGTGTTTGGGCAGTGTAGGGTGTCGTGCTGAGGGGTGGTGTTTCAGGGTTTAGGGCAGTGCAGTGGTGTTCGGGCAGTGTAGGGCGTCATGCAGGGGGTGGTGTTTCAGGGTTTAGGGCAGTGCAGTGGTGTTTGGGCAGTGTAGGGGGGTCGTGCAGGGGTGGTGTTTCAGGGTTTAGGGCAGTGCAATGGTGTTCGGCCAGTGTAGGTGGTCTTGCTGGGGGTGGTGTTTCAGGCTTTAGTGCAGTGGTGTTCGGGCAGTGTAGGGCGTCTTGCTGGGGGTGGTGTTTCAGGGTTTAGGGCAGTGCAGTGGTGTTCGGGCAGTGTAGGGGGTCTTGCTGGGGCTGGTGTTTCAGGGTTTAGGGCAGTGCAGTGGTGTTCGGGCAGTGTAGGGGTCGTGCTGGGGCTGGTGTTTGAGGGTTTAGGGTAGTGCAGTGGTGTTCGGGCAGTGTAGGGGGTCGTGCTGGGGCTGGTGTTTCAGGGTTTAGGGCAGTGCAGTGGTTTTTGGGCAGTGTAGGCAGTCATGCTGGGGCTGGTGTTTCAGGGTTTAGGGCAGTGCAGTGGTGTTCGGGCAGTGTACGGGGTTGTGCTGGGGCTGCTGTTTCAGGGTTTAGGGCAGTGCAGTGGTGTTCGGGCAGTGTAGGGGGTCGTGCTGGGGGTGGTGTTTCAGGGTTTAGGGCAGTGCAGTGGTGTTCGGGCAGTGTAGGGGGTCGTGCTGGTGTTTCATGGTTTAGGGCAGTGCAGTGGTGTTCGGGCAGTGTAGGGGGTCGTGCTGGGGGTGGTGTTTCAGGGTTTAGGGCAGTGCAGTGGTGTTCGGGCAGTGTAGGGGTCATGCTGGGGGTGGTGTTTCAGGGTTTAGGGCAGTGCAGTGGTGTACGGGCAGTGTAGGGGTCTTGCTGGGGGTGGTGTTTCAGGGTTTAGGGCAGTGGTGTTCGGGCAGTGTAGGGGTCTTGCTGGGGGTAGTGTTTCGGGGTTTAGGGCAGTGCAGTGGTGTTCGTGCAGTGTAGGGGTTGTGCTGGGGGTGGTGTTTCAGGGTTTAGGGCAGTGCAGTAGTGTTCGGGCAGTGTAGGGGATCGTGCAGGGGGTGGTGTTTCAGGGTTTAGGGCAGTGCATTGGTGTTTGGGCAGTGTAGGGGGTCGTGCTGAGGGTGGTGTTTCAGGGTTTAGGGCAGTGCAGTGGTGTTCGGGCAGTGTAGGGGGTCGTGCAGGGGGTGGTGTTTCAGGGTTTAGGGCAGTGCAGTGGTGTTCGGGCAGTGTAGGGGTCGTGCTGGGGCTGGTGTTTCAGGGTTTAGGGCAGTGCAGTGGTGTTCGGGCAGTGTAGGGGGTCTTGCTGGGGGTGGTGTTTCAGGGTTTAGGGCAGTGGTGTTCGGGCAGTGTAGGGGGTCTTGCTGGGGGTGGTGTTTCAGGGTTTAGGGCAGTGCAGTGGTGTTTGGGCAGTGTAGGGGGTCTTGCTGGGGGTAGTGTTTCAGGGTTTAGGGCAGTGCAGTGGTGTTCGTGCAGTGTAGGGGTCGTGCTGGGGATGGTGTTTCAGGGTTTAGGGCAGTGCAGTAGTGTTCGAGCAGTGTAGGGGGTCATGCAGGGGGTGGTGTTTCAGGGTTTAGGGCAGTGCAGTGGTGTTTGGGCAGTGTAGGGGGTCGTGCTGGGGGTGGTGTTTCAGGGTTTAGGGCAGTGCAGTGGTGTTCGGGCAGTGTAGGGGGTCGTGCTGGGGGTGGTGTTTCAGGGTTTAGGGCAGTGGTGTTCGGGCAGTGTAGGGGGTCTTGCTGGGGGTGATGTTTCAGGGTTTAGGGCAGTGCAGTGGTGTTCGGGCAGTGTAGGAGGTCTTTCTG
This sequence comes from Calotriton arnoldi, assembly GCA_963921515.1. NCBI lineage: Eukaryota > Metazoa > Chordata > Amphibia > Caudata > Salamandridae > Calotriton > Calotriton arnoldi. Next base: position 30,334 of record CAWUFW010026652.1, read on the forward strand.
GGGGTAGTGTTTCAGGGTTTAGGGCAGTGCAGTGGTGTTCGGGCAGTGTAGGGGTCATGCTGGGGGTGGTGTTTCAGGGTTTAGGGCAGTGCAGTGGTGTTCGGGCAGTGTAGGGGGTCGTGAAGGGGTGGTGTTTCAGGGTTTAGGGCAGTGCAGTGGTGTTCGGGCAGTGTAGGGGGTCGTGCTAGGGTATGTGTTTCAGGGTTTAGGGCAGTGCAGTGGTGTTCAGGCAGTGTAGGGGGTCGTGCAGGGGCTGGTGTTTCAGGGTTTAGGGCAGTGCAGTGGTGTTCGGGCAGTGTAGGGGGTCGTGCTGGGGGTAGTGTTTTAGGGTTTAGGGTAGTGCAGTGGTGCTTGTGTAGTGTAGGGGGTCGTGCTGGGGGTAGTGTTTTAGAGTTTAGGGTAGTGCAGTGGTGTTTGTGTAGTGTAGGGGTCATGTTTTAGGGTAGTGCAGTGGTGTTTGGGTAGTGTAGGGGTCGTGCTGGGGGTAGTGTTTTAGGGTTTAAGGTAGTGCAGTGGTGTTTGTGTAGTGTAGGGGGTCGTGCTGGGGGTAGTGTTTTAGGGTATAGGGTAGTGCAGTGGTGCTTGTGTAGTGTAGGGGGTCGTGCTGGGGTAGTGTTTTAGGGTTTAGGGTAGTGCAGTGGTGTTTGTGTAGTGTAGGGGTCATGTTTTAGGGTAGTGCAGTGGTGTTTGGGTAGTGTAGGGGGTCGTGCTGGGGGTAGTGTTTTAGGATTTAGGTTAGTGCAGTGGTGTTGGGGTAGTGTTTTAGGGTTTAGGGTAGTGCAGTGGTGTTTGTGTAGTATAGGGGGTCATGCTGGGGGTAGTGTTTTAGGGTTTAGGATAGTGCAGTGGTGCTTGTGTAGTGTAGGGGGTCGTGCTGGGGTAGTGTTTTAGGGTTTAGGGTAGTGCAGTGGTGTTTTTGCAGTGTAGGGGCTCATGTTTTAAGATGCAATGCTCCAATACCTGACCAGTCTGCACTACATAAAACTGCAAAAAAACTAAAAATAAAATGTGTTTTGCACACTTTTGTCATTGGGCTATATGTGGGCTACATCTCGGTAATATTTGTGCTACATTTGGGCTCTTTTTCACTGGTGGCCATCTTGGAAGACTTCTTTGTTATGAAGCTTCCTAATTTCCTCATTTACTGCAGTCTCCTCAGTAGGAAATGCTTTCAGTTTTTTACTTTGATTCCATCAAGAAGGCATTCAGATGTGTCACACATTTGCCATAAATTCAGAATGTTATTACTCTAGTTGTTCATTAGATCACTGTAGTAAAGCTACTGCTCACCAAGGAGTTAACTGGAAGTCTACTGCTGGTATTGAAAGTGATTGTTTCAGTCTGCATGTCAGAATTTTCTAATGAAATAGAAGAGGATTTTAGATCTCACTTAAAACATGCACTAAATTTTCTTTTTGCAGCACTAACCATAATTTCTATGGCAAAATGAACCCCCTCATTTTGTTCCTTTTTAAATTAAATGTTTTAAGTGTTACCAGTTTATTCCAATCAAGATGGCTTCAGGTGTGCCATACTTTTGTCATAAGTAAGGCTGTTAACACTCTAGTTGTTCTTTAGAACACTCTGGGAAGCTGCAGTAGAACACAAAGGCATCAACTGACAGGCTGCTCCTGTTGAAATA
>CAWUFW010026653.1:0-31956 GCA_963921515.1 Calotriton arnoldi
CGGCTGTGTGTGCAGTCTGCAATGTGCACGCTCCGAGGTTGCTGTGAGCTCTGTGTAGTCGTAGGGAGACAGGACTTGTGTTCTGTTTGCTTGTTTGGAGGACACAGGCCCTCTTCCCACATGCTTCTCAGACAGTTCAAGGTCAGTGCTGTGTGACTCCTTCCAATTAACTTGCATGTGGCCGACATGGGGGAGTGTTTTCTTCTTTCTTCCCCGTCCGTTGTGTGCTTCTGTGATATGCGCTATCTGCCCTGTGGTCGGTCTCCTCGGCATGCCTGTGTTGGTCTATTCTTGGACAATGGCTGTATTCACCGGCTTCTGTCGTGGGGCTGTGGTTTCGGTGTTGGAATGGAAGGTCATTCAGTGCTGTCTGCTCTCCCTTGTGTGGGCGGCAGGCTGCCTTTCCGCTCTGCGTTGGGCCTTGTGTGTGAATGTTATTCTTGGGCCACCTGTTGTCGGTCCCCGTGCTCTTTGGTGTTCCGTTTTATATGTCTTGTTCATATGTGCAGGGTGGTATGGGTTTTTCAGTGTGGTACTGGCGTTCCTCTTCCCGAAGGGGCCCTGCTTCTCCTAGTTGGTGTTGCCGCCGCTGTGTGCTACGCCATGTTTGTTACACTGGGGTGTGTCCTGCTGTTGCGTGACTTCACTGACATGTGTGCGTCGGTTGTGTGGCGTTGGGTGTTGTCCGTGAATTGGGCGTTGGGGACATGTCTGTGGCAGGCCTGTCACGTGTCATGTGCGTTCGGGGTGGGGCTGATGTGTGTGCTGCTTGGTTGTGTCCCTGTGTCTGTGTGCGACGCATGCATGGCACTGCGGTTGGCCTCTGCGTTGTGCGCATGTGTGGCGGCGTCATCGCCACTTTGGGGCCGTGACGGGGTGGTTGGTTCCTAGTCCCAGGTGGTGTGTACACATGTGTTCCGCGATGTTAGGATTTGGCCTGTGTGTCATATGTGGATGCAATGGTGGATGTGTAGTGTACACGCGCTGGTGGGGGGTTGTCCGCTTTTTCCGCCCTTGCACTGTGTGCGCTGTTTGCGTGCACTTGTTGTGTGTGTGCCTACCTGCGTCTCCGCGGTACGTTGCGTCCTTGGTGGTGCATCAGCAGAAGCATGGGGAGGGCCTGCAGTGCTGGATTCATGCTCGGGATGCCGCTTCTTCGTTTTCCGTGCTCTGCGTCCGTGTTACGCCTCTCTTTCACGTGCGGTGTCTCTTAGCCGATGGAGCCGTTTGTTTGCGGCATCGTAATTTATACGCCGGGCGGGACGTGTTTCGTCGGACGGTGTGTGTCAGTTGTGCTGCGCCGCTACGTGTACGGGCGCACTTTGATGGCGGACGGTGTTGCTGGCTTGCCGGCGGTGTTTGGCCTACTTTACGCATCGTAATTGGACGGGCGTGTGGACTGCTGCGTGCCGGCGGTAACTGGTGGTTTTTGCATCCGCCAGCACGGCGGTTGTGCTTCCGCCCGCCATCGTAATGACCCCCTTAGTGTTTTATGTGTTTGACGTAGTGTTAGATAGTAGTAGAGTGTTATGTAGTGTTAGTTATGTGTTGTTTAATTCTGTTATGCTGTGTTTATTGTTAATGTTTGCGGGTTTGTACGTGTTTTTGTGGGTGGGTGTTCTTTTATTTTCTTTACAGGTTTTCCGGATCGTGAACGGATGGTGGTGTCGACGCGTTTTTTTTTTTAATAAAAGATGGAAAATGTATCATGTTTATTTAAAACAAGTTGTTTTACATTTCCTTTTATTTTTCGGGTTTGTTGGAGCGTTTTTTTTTAAGGTATTTTGGGGGTTTTTGAGGGTTTCGTTATTGAGAGGATTGCATCATTGGAGCCTTTTTTCGACAGTTTAATTTTTGCGTTTTTTTTTAAAACAAATTTTTGGGTTTTTGAGAGTTTCATTTTTCATGAGGATTGCGTCGTTGGAGCCTTTTTTCTACAGTTGTATTTTTGCATTTTTGGGGGGGTTCTCTTTCCGAATGGATTTGTTTCGATTTATCTTCTGTGGATTTAATGGATTGCCAGGATTGTCTACTACTACATAACTGTAAGTTATTTTTTATTATTATAGGTGGGAAATGTTTTTAGTTACATTGATTTGTTTATTTTTTATTTTAATAATTATATTATGTCATATATATTTGTGTTATGTTTTAAATTTGACATGACATACTTGTAATTATTTATTTAAAAAATAGTAGAATTATGTTGTTTAAATGTTTGGAAATTTTAAAATGCTTATGGTGTTTAGCATTGTTTTTTCTTTACAGTATAGATTTAGCTATCATGTCTAGGTATTCTAGACCTTTGGTGTTTCCAAATAGTGTAGTTTTGTGTTGTAGGTATTCATACATAGTTTTATTTTTTATTTATTTATCCATTTGTAGAGCGCATGGTTACACCGCCAGTGTGTCCCCGCGCTAGTAGCAGACTGTCAGATGGTTGAAAGTAAAGTATTTAACACTCAGCCCCTGGGCATGTATCCAGAGGACTCAGGATTCTATTCTAATTTACTGGTGGGAAAAAGCCATGTCTTCAGCTTTTTACGGAAGGTAGCTTCACAGGGCTCTGTTCTTATGTCAACTGGTAATGAGTTCCAGTGCTTAGCTGTCAGGTATCTAAAAGACCGACCACCCATCCTAGCCTTACTTATTCTTGGTACACTTACTAGTGCCTTTCCTTCGGATCATAGGTTCCTGCTGGGTGTGTAGGCTATTATCATTGTTTGAAGGTACAGTGGACCTTTTTTTGCTAAGATTCGGTGGCAGTAGCACATTGTCTTGAACAATATTCTTTTCTCCACAGGTAGCCAGTGCAGGTTGGCTAGGGCTTTTGTTATAGATTCTCTTTTCGGGAGATACAGCACTAGGCGTGCTGCTGCGTTTTGTATCGATTGCAGCTTCATTAGCCTTTTTTTCGATGCGCCTAGGTCGATCTGAGAGGTGACCACGGCATGTACTATAGTTTTCCTGGCGTTGACTGGTAATAGGTCAAGGACCTTCCTCAAGACTTTCAATGTCCCGAAGCATTTACCTGTAACTTTCCGGATTTGACTCTCAAAAGTCAGTTTGGAGTCCAGGCACACTCCAAGGTTTTTGACTTCTGTTTTAGGGGTTGGGAATTGGCCAAACCTCTCAGGCCACCATGCAGATGTCCAGACAGATGGAGCCCTTCCCACTATCAACACCTCTGTTTTGCTGCCATTGATAGCCTGGCTGATGAGGGTTTTGAACCCGAAACTGGTCCCAGGATGCTTGTTTCCGGTCCAGGGAAGACATGGTTTGGCAGTTCCGGCTGAACTGTTCCCATGAGGCACAGGGTCAGACTGATTTGCATATGGCCATGTCTGAACTGGGGTGGTGGAGTGAGCTAAAGAATGATGATGGATTAAACCCAGATCAGTTGACTGGGGGTGAGTGTTTGATTTGCTCTAACGCTCCGTCCATCATCCCCTTTGGTATCGATTTGTTCGCCCTAAGTTGGCAGGGTATGCCCAGACGTGGGTCCCTTGCTCACTTTACCACTGGATTCAAGATAGCCTGGCTGATGAGGGTTTTGAACCCGAAACCGGTCCCAGGATGCTTGTTTCCGGTCCAGGGAAGACATGGCTTGGCAGTTCGGGCTGGACTGTTCCCATGAGGCACAGGGTCAGACTGATTTGCATATGGCCATGTCTGAACTGGGGTGGTGGAGTGAGCTAAAGAATGATGATGGATTAAACCCAGATCAGTTGACTGGGGGTGAGTGTTTGATTTGCTCTAACGCTCCGTCCATCATCCCCTTTGGTATCGCTTTGTTCGCCCTAAGTTGGCAGGGTATGCCCAGACGTGGGTCCCTTGCTCACTTTGCCACTAGATTCAAGATAGCCTGGCTGATGAGTGTTTTGAACCCGAAACCGGTCCCAGGATGCTTGTTTCCGGTCCAGGGAAGACATGGCTTGGCAGTTCGGGCTGGACTGTTCCCATGAGGCACAGGGTCAGACTGATTTGCATATGGCCATGTCTGAACTGGGGTGGTGGAGTGAGCTAAAGAATGATGATGGATTAAACCCAGAACAGTTGACTGGGGGTGAGTGTTTGATTTGCTCTAACGCTCCGTCCATCATCCCCTTTGGTATCGCTTTGTTCGCCCTAAGTTGGCAGGGTATGCCCAGACGTGGGTCCCTTGCTCACTTTGCCACTGGATTCAAGATAGCCTGGCTGATGAGGGTTTTGAACCCGAAACCGGTCCCAGGATGCTTGTTTCCGGTCCAGGGAAGACATGGCTTGGCAGTTCGGGCTGGACTGTTCCCATGAGGCACAGGGTCAGACTGATTTGCATATGGCCATGTCTGAACTGGGGTGGTGGAGTGAGCTAAAGAATGATGATGGATTAAACCCAGATCAGTTGACTGGGGGTGAGTGTTTGATTTGCTCTAATGCTCCGTCCATCATCCCCTTTGGTATCGCTTTGTTCGCCCTAAGTTGGCAGGGTATGCCCAGACGTGGGTCCCTTGCTCACTTTGCCACTGGATTCAAGATAGCCTGGCTGATGAGGGTTTTGAACCCGAAACCGGTCCCAGGATGCTTGTTTCCGGTCCAGGGAAGACATGGCTTGGCAGTTCGGGCTGGACTGTTCCCATGATGCACAGGGTCAGACTGATTTGCATATGGCCATGTCTGAACTGGGGTGGTGGAGTGAGCTAAAGAATGATGATGGATTAAACCCAGAACAGTTGACTGGGGGTGAGTGTTTGATTTGCTCTAACGCTCCGTCCATCATCCCCTTTGGTATCGCTTTGTTCGCCCTAAGTTGGCAGGGTATGCCCAGACGTGGGTCCCTTGCTCACTTTGCCACTGGATTCAAGATAGCTTGGCTGATGAGGGTTTTGAACCCGAAACTGGTCCCAGGATGCTTGTTTCCGGTCCAGGGAAGACATGGCTTGGCAGTTTGGGCTGGACTGTTCCCAAGAGGCACAGGGTCAGACTGATTTGCATATGGCCATGTCTGAACTGGGGTGGTGGAGTGAGCTAAAGAATGATGATGGATTAAACCCAGATCAGTTGACTGGGGGTGAGTGTTTGATTTGCTCTAATGCTCCGTCCATCATCCCCTTTGGTATCGCTTTGTTCGCCCTAAGTTGGCAGGGTATGCCCAGACCTAGGTCCCTTGCTCACTTTGCCACTGGATTCAAGATAGCCTGGCTGATGAGGGTTTTGAACCCGAAACCGGTCCCAGGATGCTTGTTTCTGGTCCAGGGAAGACATGGCTTGGCAGTTCGGGCTGGACTGTTCCCATGAGGCACAGGGTCAGACTGATTTGCATATGGCCATGTCTGAACTGGGGTGGTGGAGTGAGCTAAAGAATGATGATGGATTAAACCCAGATCACTTGACTGGGGGTGAGTGTTTGATTTGCTCTAACGATCCGTCCATCATCCCCTTTGGTATCGCTTTGTTCGCCCTAAGTTGGCAGGGTATGCCCAGATGGGGGTCCCTTGCTCACTTTGCCACTGGATTCAAGATAGCCTGGCTGATGAGGGTTTTGAACCCGAAACTGGCCCCAGGATGCTTGTTTCCGGTCCAGGTAAGACATGGCTTGGCAGTTCGGGCTGGACTGTTCCCATGAGGCACAGGGTCAGACTGATTTGCATATGGCCATGTCTGAACTGGGGTGGTGGAGTGAGCTAAAGAATGATGATGGATTAAACCCAGATCAGTTGACTGGGGGTGAGTGTTTGATTTGCTCTAACGCTCCATCCATCATCCCCTTTGGTATCGCTTTGTTCGCCCTAAGTTGGCAGGGTATGCCCAGACGTGGGTCCCTTGCTCGCTTTGCCACTGGATTCAAGATAGCCTGGCTGATGAGGGTTTTGAACCCGAAACCGGTCAAGGGAAGACATGGCTTGGCAGTTCGGGCTGGACTGTTCCCATGAGGCACAGGGTCAGACTGATTTGCATATGGCCATGTCTGAACTGGGGTGGTGGAGTGAGCTAAAGAGTGATGATGGATTAAACCCAGATCAGTTGACTGGGTGTGAGTGTTTGATTTGCTCTAACGCTCCGTCCATCATCCCTTTTGGTATCGCTTTGTTCGCCCTAAGTAGGCAGGGTATGCCCAGACGTGGGTCCCTTGCTCACTTTGCCACTGGATTCAAGATAGCCTGGCTGATGAGGGTTTTGAACCCGAAACCGGTCCCAGGATGCTTGTTTCCGGTCCAGGGAAGACATGGCTTGGCAGTTCGGGCTGGACTGTTCCCATGAGGCACAGGGTCAGACTGATTTGCATATGGCCATGTCTGAGCTGGGGTGGTGGAGTGAGCTAAAGAATGATGGTGGATTAAACCCAGATCAGGTGACTAGGGGTGAGTGTTTGATTTGCTCTAACGCTCCGTCCATCATCCCCTTTGGTATCGCTTTGCTCGCCCTAAGTTGGCAGGGTATGCCCAGACGTGGGTCCCTTGCTCACTTTGCCACTGGATTCAAGATAGCCTGGCTGATGAGGGTTTTGAACCCGAAACCGGTCCCAGGTTGCTTGTTTCCGGTCCAGGGAAGACATGGCTTGGCAGTTCGGGCTGGACTGTTCCCATGAGGCACAGGGTCAGACTGATTTGCATATGGCCATGTCTGAACTGGGGTGGTGGAGTGAGCTAAAGAATGATGATGGATTAAACCCAGATCAGTTGACTGGGGGTGAGTGTTTGATTTGTTCTAACGCTCCATCCATCATCCCCTTTGGTATCGCTTTGTTCGCCCTAAGTTGGCAGGGTATGCCCAGACATGGGTCCCTTGCTCACTTTGCCACTGGATTCAAGATAGCCTGGCTGATGAGGGTTTTGAACCCAAAACCGGTCCCAGGATGCTTGTTTCCGGTCCAGGGAAGACATGGCTTGGCAGTTCGGGCTGGACTGTTCCCATGAGGCACAGGGTCAGACTGATTTGCATATGGCCATGTCTGAACTGGGGTGGTGGAGTGAGCTAAAGAATGATGATGGATTAAACCCAGATCAGTTGACTGGGGGTGAGTGTTTGATTTGCTCTAACGCTCCGTCCATCATCCCCTTTGGTATCGCTTTGTTCGCCCTAAGTTGGCAGGGTATGCCCAGACGTGGGTCCCTTGCTCACTTTGCCACTGGATTCAAGATAGCCTGGTTGATGAGGGTTTTGAACCCGAAACCGGTCCCAGGATGCTTGTTTCCGGTGCAGGGAAGACATGGCTTGGCAGTTCGGGCTGGACTGTTCCCATGAGGCACAGGGTCAGACTGATTTGCATATGGCCATGTCTGAACTGGGGTGGTGGATTGAGCTAAAGAATGATGATGGATTAAACCCAGATCAGTTGACTGAGGGTGAGTGTTTGATTTGCTCTAACGCTCCGTCCATCATCCCCTTTGGTATCGCCATTGAGTTTCAGGCAATGATTGGACATCCATGCTGTTACCTCCTCCAAACATTGGGAAAATTGGTGGGCAGTGCGTTCCGGGTTTTGAGACAGTGTGACAATTAGCTGAGTATCGTCAGCATATGATACAATGGACACCTTGTGACCTTCCACTATATCGGCAAGTGGCCCGATGTATAAATTGAACAATGTGGGGCTCAGAATTGAGCCCTGAGGGACTCCTTGTAATAGGGGCAAACTCTTAGATGTATGTGCATCTTGCGTAACCTGGAAGCCCAGTGACGACAAGAAAGATACCATCGAGCGTAGGGCCATACCCCTAACACCACACGTCTCTAATCTTTGGAGAAGGAGGCTGTGGGAGATGGTGTCAAAAGCTGCACTGAGATCCAACAGGATCAGGGCAGCTGTATGTCCTTCGTCCGCGTGTTGTCTTAGGGTTTCTGTGGCCAGGAGCAGTGCTGTCTCAGTAAAATATGCAGCTCTGAAACCTGATTGCGAGGGGTGCAATAGGGCATTTCTGTCGATATGATTGGTAAGCTGTATGTTTACTACTTTTTCTGCGATTTTTGCAAAAAAGGGGAGAAGCGAGATGGGGCGTAGGTTCTCTAGCACAGAATGGTCTATTTGCGGTTTTTCCTTAGCGGGCGGACCATGGCTTGCTTCCATTCATAGGGGACTTCTCCCAATTGGAAGGAGCGGGTGATTAGCTCCAAGATGAATGGCATAATGCAATTATCTCCCTGCATCAGGATTTCTGGGCGTGCTGGGTCCTTCGGGGATCCGTTTACTTAGTTTAGGGCCAATTTTTGTTAGGGATTGTTCTAGCCTTAGCTCTTGATAGCTTTGTTCTTTTTTGATAGCTTCTATAAGTTTATGTAGGGTTGGTTGTCCTCTTCCTATTGTGGCTTGGAAGGCATTGTGCCATCCTTCCACTGCGTTGTTGGTTTTAGCTTTTTGAGCTAGAGTACTGTGGTAGACATTCCACCAGGGTATTTGGAACTTGGGTTGTCTACGGTGCACTGATCTATGTATCCTTCCCACCCAAGTGTCCGTAAAGTAGTCTAGGAAGGGAGTTAGTTTACTTTCATTTGCTTGATAGAAGGGGCTTTCAAGAAGTAGGTTATAATGGTTTGCTACTTCAGTTGTTGGTACATAGGCCAGGGCTATTAATTTTTTAATTTAGTAGGCAAAGTTGCTATTGGTGGCGTAATCTATACGTAAAGTAGATTTTTGTAGGTGTCTCCAAATACTTTGGTTGAAGTGGTAATCGCATCCTTGTATTGCAGTGTGTGGAAATAGTTTTAAAATTGATTGAATCATTGCTTGTTCAAAATCAATGATGATTTTTTGCGGAAAGTAGTTGTCGGTGTATTGTTTTAATATTGTTAGGAGCTCTATGTATGTAGTGTTTTGTTTATTAGGGAGTAGTGCGTATATGAAGGGGATGTTAGTATCTTCATATTCGCCGTGGATAGTATATAGTTGATAAAAAGGCTTGGGGCAATGCCATCCATCATCCACATTTCGCAGTTTTTAAGTATTTGTAAGTTGTTGTTTTTGCAAAGATGATAATTCGTTTTTCATGACTGCTGTTGTCATGTAGAAGGAATTTTTCATCTTTGTGGGTGAAGGTATATTCTGGTAATATTTGTATTTCTGCAAACGTTTGGGGGGTGGGTGGTGTTTGAGCTGTAGCTCTTTTAGTTCGGGCAATTAACCTCTTCAGAGTGGGGATAGATGGTAGTTGTCATGTGAAATGTTCAGGTACCCTAGTTAACACGTTTTTAAGTATTTGGGTACTTGTTTGTTGGGAGCTGGTACTTGCTTCTCTGATTGTCTCCAGAGCATCTCTAACCTCAATTTCAGTTACATTGGGGGGATGGTTGTGTTCTTTGACATTTACTACATTGGTTTCTATTTTAGTGGCTCTCCCATCGCAAGAGTTAGAGTAATATTTACTGCATTTCCATTGTGTTTTGTTTCCAGTCATTTTCTCTTGTGTATAAGTGTAGCCCATGTAGCACAGAAGTAGTTTTCCCTTTTGTGAAGTAATGAATTTTGCTCCTTCTGCCATTTTTTTGGTGTATCTGTGAATATATGTATATATATATTTATTAATTATACGATTTTGAATAGTAAATATTTTGTATAATTAATATATTTGAAAATAAACTTACATGTATTTTGATTTGATTTTCTTGATGGATTTTTTTTACGATTGTTGATGTTTATCCACTGGTTCTTTTTTCTGTTGGTTTAAAAGCAAAATGTTATTTTTATTTAAGTGTTACATTTTATTGTGTTATTTTAATTATTTATTTTTTATTTTTATTTAGTTGAGGAAAAAAAATACTTACTATTTTTCGTTGATGATGTTTATTTCGATGATTTTGTTGTACGTTGCAGTTTGTAGAATCTGGCAAGATAAAAATATTTGTTAGTTATATTTGCTTTTTAATTTTTTTTTTTTTAATTAGTTTGTTTTATTTGTTGGTTAATTTATATACTTACTTATTTTTATATTTTTCTGTAGTGTTGCTTTTGTCTTTGTTTTCGAAGTTAATTCTTGTTTTGACTTTTTTAGGTGGAGTTTTATTGAGGTGTAATCTGTGAAATATTAAATAAAAGGTTATAATAGCATATTTGTTTATTTCACTTTTTTGTCTCTTTATTTAATTTAAAAAACATACTTACTGAATGTAATTGGTGAAGTTTATTTAGTTGATGTTAGTTTTTGTTGAAGTTTGTAGAAGCTGCTAAGAGAAAAGTATGTATTAGTAATAATTTGTTTTTTATTAAATTTATCATTTTTTCATAGTTAGGTTTATTTGCTGGTTAATTTATATACTTACTTTGTATTATATTTTTCTCTTATGTTGATTTTGTATTTGTTTTCGAACTTAGGGGGTGATTAGGATTGCGGAAGGCTCCTTCCACCATCAAACGGAATTTTCCCACTGCCAGATTATGATGGCGGTGGGAACATGACTGCGTCCGCTGCGGACGCAAAGACTGTCCGCCGCCAGCAATCATACCGATTGCCTGGTGGACGGTGCAGGGGGCCCAAAATGGTGGCGGTGCCTAGCAGGCACCGTCCACCAGATTCGGATGCATGCCAAAACCTGCCTTTCCATGGCGGCGATGCCGCAATGGAAAGGCATACAGAGTCTTGCATCGGGGCCCAACATGAACTTTAACATTGCGGCGGGTGCTGCTTACAGCACTGCCCGCCGCAATGTTAAAGTCGAGGATGCGCCCGCCAGTGTGGCGGGCGCATCCTAATTGGCCTGGCGAGACCGCCGCACCTCTGGCGGTCGGTCCTGTTTTCCGTTAGGGTCGTATTGTAATAGGCACCATAATGTTTGTTTTAGGGTTTTTGGGTGAAGTTATTGTGAAGTATAATCTGTGAAACATAAAAGAATATGCTGTCATTTTAGTTAATTTGATTATTTATATTATTTAATGTTTATTTTTCTTTATTTGAAATTAAATAAATATACTTACTTTTTTAGTTGATGGAGTGTCCTTGGTAGATGTTGTGGTTTTGTTGAATTTTGTAGAAGCTGTTAAAAAGAAAAACATTTGTTAGCTATGTTTTGTTATTTTATTAAATTTGTTACGTTTAAATAATTTACGTTATTTATTGTTTTAGTCATATACTTACTTTGTGTTATGTTTTATTGTTGTTGTGTACGTAAATCTTTGTGTTGAATTTTCTATGTGCAATTTTAGTCAAGTTGAATCTGTCACATATTAGAAAACACATTATAATATTTTTGAAAGCTTATTTCATTTATTTAGTTTTGTGCTTATATTTATTGCGAGATGTTTGGAATAGTTTTTGGTGTAGTTGTTTTTCGTTCTCACTTTTCTCTCTCTAAGGTTCGCGCATTCCTCCATCATTGTCTGTTAAACGGTTAATTTTATGTTAATTATTTGATTGTTTTTATAGTGTTTGTTTAATTAGTTAGAGTTTTCTATTGGTTTGTGTTTGTGTGTTTTAAATTTATTGGTCGAGATAGCTTTTTTGAATTTTCTAGCCGTTACAATTTAATTTGCTTAATAATGATTATGTTTATTTATTGTTTGTTTTTTGTTTTTATTTTGTTTATTGTTGTTATTTAATTTTATAAGTAGATAAATGTGTTATAAATGTTTATATATTATTTATTTATCGTTTTTTAATCTAATTATTTGTGATATATTTTTCATGTTGTATTGTTTGTTTATTTATTTGTTTTTTAAATATATTTGTTTTAATTAATGTGATAAAATTTTAATTATTTTTATTGTTTCTTTAAAATATTTGGCATATGTTATTTTGTTATATTATCGTAAATTGTATAATTTTATGTTTAAATGTTATTTTTGATATAGTTTATATGTATTTTATCGTTGTTTGTGTTGTCGATATTATTTATATCGATATTTTTGTTGTGTTTCATTTTATTTTAATTTTATCGATATTTTTGTGTTCTATATTTTTGTCGTCGATATTTTTGTAATCGAGATTTTTTAGGACGATATTTATTTATTGATGTTCGTGTCATTTCTATTTTGTGTAATGTGTATCGATATTTTTGTTTACGATATTGTTGACTCGATAATTTTGTAGTTCGATGTTATTAGAATCGATGTTGTATCAGGTAACCGCACTGCGGTGCTCCTCTCCGTACCATTCAAAGGGAAATTCAGTCGTAGAGAGTAAAAACCAAGACTTAAAGCAATCTTTAACAGCAAGATTATTAGGTTCGGGTGGTAGTTGGGTCAATCACTTTTATGGGGTCCAGAGGACTATCAAAAATATGCCAAGAAGTTCCCTAGTAGGTGTCACTCCTTACGAAGTCCTATTTGGAACGAGAATGTGGGTACCTGATCTCGACTATGAAAGCACAGTGGCGGATGAAAAACCATTTGACATCAATAAACATTTGGCTGTTTTACAGGATCACAATGAATTCTGGGCACTACAAAGCAATGTGCAAGTAAAACACATCGCCACTGGAGAAGTCAAATCAGTTGGGGATCTGGTCAGAGAAAAGACTGTGGACAAGAGAGAATTTGGCCCATCATACAGAAAGCCTTTACCTGTACTGGCCGTCGAAGGAATAAGAACAGTACTTCTTCCGCCTCTTGCCGGAAGAAAAGAAAAGAGATTTGGCTCTATCGAACTGATCAAACAACACTATGTGGCCGATACTGAATAGTAGGCCTTGTGGGCTCCTGGGTAGCCGATGCTCTCCTCTCGCTACCATACAGGAAGTTCAGACAGAAAGACTCATAATATTTGAAGAGTCATCAAAACACAATAATGGACTTTCCAACAATGAAATGGAACTCGTTCCTATTGAAACAGAACGTCAAAAGACAAAATATTGATTCGGCCTAACACTAACATCTACATAAATATGCCTCTACAAGAGACGTCTGCCAGTTCAACGAAACATGCTGAGCTACCAAAAATAGATTGAAATGCATCTGGCTTCTTCATCGATTTTGATACCTTCTCTCTGGAGATCCCAGTGAACCTTAAACAACGCCAGCTCAAGTTTCCCGTAAACAATAACTTCATGACTTCTACATTTTTCTGAAAAAGACTTACATAGTATCACCTTGGCTACAGCTCTGGATAATAACTGGAATATTGGTTTTTCTATTCTGGATTGGCCTAGTGACTGTCTTTTGCTTACTCATGAATGGAAACTATCTCCCAGAACGCTCTGCAGTATCAAATGTGAACTTGGTCCTGAAACCTCACGCATCTTCTCATCGTGAACAAAGAGACCTGTCCTTCGTGAACATTACAGCTGTTCCAATTCCTGATTTGATAGTTTGGGACAGAGTTTCATATTATGTATTTGGTCCCACTGAACTTTTGAAAATACCTCATGTATTTAAAATTTCTTTAAATTATATCATTACCTCCAGTACACTTTCCGACGATTGGGATTTTGAAACTGTAAATAATATGTTGTCTGATTTAGAACAATCCGCTGCATTTTCAAGCATTGAAATGTTAGAGGACACATGTGATAATGACACAATGCATTGTTACTAACATTATGGCCATCACTTTTACATAAATCCAGTATCCCATGTAATGTTTTTACATACCACCAATGGGAACATTGCCCAACACCGCCGAAAGGTAGTTCACGAACGTTCGCACAGAAAGTTTCTTATTTTTCAGGGTTTAACACTTCTGACCCGACCTCATATTACTATAAGGTTGCACCTACAACTGCACAGAAAAATATGATAACAAACACCAAACAGATTTATTCTGCATCCTTTATTTCCCAACTGTCTGATCAGTGTTTCAACTTATGGAAGGACATAAAATCAGTCTGGGGTTCAAAGGAATGGCAAGTTCAGGGAACAGAAGCACTATTTTGAGCGTGCCTCATTCCACAGCAGATAATATTTCTGAACAACACTGTGCAACAGACTTCCTGTCTTGGAATAGCCAAGAACAAAGACTTGAACAGACCTTGGATTCCCTCACCATCACACTTTGAGGGGTGGCAAAACTTTACAACACGTGGTGGAGATACAATAGATGACACCATACATTAGAATTCATCAGACCCAATTAGAAGGGATGGTTAGTTTGGCCTACAGACACAAATAGATGTCAGACAAGATTCAGGGGTACCACTGCAGGGTTTAGTATCCATAGGCCGGACAAACGCTATGTACAAAGAGAGCATCCGGGGGTGGTCACGTCATACAGTGTTGGGAAGTTATGCCTCTATTGGCTAAAAACATCGACACAGTCCCAGGTGAAACAACACTTATCCTTACTAGCAGATGAGGTGGATTTAAGGGATTTGTTATTGGGTCCCCGAAAGCCACGTCAGAAATGTTTCTTATACGCTGTTTATAATGAAATCTGGAAAATCTCTCAACAAGAAGCTGCAGAGACACTTCGTGAAATTGATAGAATTAACCTAGAAAAAGCGTTAGCTGTAGTTGATAATGGTATGACTACATTCAAATCCAGGATTTATTCACTGGGCAACATTGTATCTTCTGCTATAGATGTACTAGAACAGGATTTGTCCATACTACAGCACGGACAGTCTCAGCTGCATTCTATTATGTTGTTAAGCTGGGCGCTACTATCATTGTGTTTGGGTTATGTGCCTGTGCGATTTATTAACAGTACGTCCTTGTTCTCTGCATACAATCTAACTAAAAAACAGATAACAATGGCACAAAGGGGAGCAAAATATACAATGCTGCATATTGAAAAACGGGACCAATTACCACCCACAGAATGGTTAATCTATGGCCATATAACATTACCAGTCACAACTTTCCAGTTTCAGTATTGCCTAGAATAACAACAGGCAGGCAGATATGAAGCGATGGGTAGGGAATTCATCAAGGAATCTTGGGAATTGCCACACAGATTTCGATGACGGAGTGGGGACATGGAAGTGATTCTAACGGTATAAACTGCGAGAACTCTTTAAGTGGATAACAGCAATCTAGCTGTGTGGGGCTTACTGGAGGTAACAGGAGGGCTAATTGGCCCCTAGGGACCCTCAAGAGGCAAGGGTACTTCATGCCCCAACCATGTAATTTGAGATGTCACCAGTGATGTCATCAGTGATGTCACTGACCATGTCATGAGTGATATAATATGTGAGGTCATAAGCAGTGCATTGCAGGGGTGTGAGTTATATTTAGCTCAGCTAACTATAACGGCTGAATTTCTCTGGTTTTGTATGAGGAAAATGTCAGCCTAAATATAATGTCCCTGTAACCTTTTGTTTTTTCCGTGAATTTCTAAGATTTTTTAAATGCTAATTTCTAACTATAACGTCCCTGAAACCTGGGTTTTTCCCAGTGAATTTCTAAGGTTATATATATATATTTATGTATATATATATTACCTACTGGGGGTCGCCAGTAGGTAGTTATAGTAAGGACCTATTTTTCATAGGAAAAGCGATTTTTGATTTGCCAATAACTTTGGCGTCGTTTGACGAATCTTCGCGAAAGTTTCAAAACTAATGGGACGCTCCGGTCAGCTCCTGTCTTGAAAGTTTCGGGGTGATTCGTCAAGCGGGGGCCAAGAAAAAAGAGGGGTCCCAAAACGCGTTTTCTCCATGTTAATTTCCATAGGAACTTTAGACAAAGCTACAGCCCGAATTGCTGAACGGAATTACACCAAATTTGGCAAAAAGGTAGGTCTTGGTCCAGAAAGCGACCTTTTTTTAAATGGTGTAAATCCGTTCAGTAGTTCCTGAGAAATTAAAAAAAGAAAAATATCGATATCTGAGCACCGAGGAGGGTTCGCGAACCTCCCGAGCACGAGCTGACTTCTGATTGGCTGCCAACACTCCAAACCAGGAAGTGTTGGCAGCCATCTTGTGACTCAGTAACCGAGTCACAAGAAAACAGAAGAAAAAAAGGTGAAAACAAGAAAAGGGGGCAGGGTAGAAACACCCTGACCCCCTAGGCCTGCTCAGGGGGTCCCACAAGGACCCCCAGGGCCCAAAAAAGCATTTTTTTTTAAAAAATGGCCGCATTCCCGCTGGGTGCACGAATCCGGGCAAATGTTTTTAAAAAAAACGAAGCTCGGGCTCCCGCGCTTAGTTCCTTAAAGCCCCCGGGTGGGCCAGGTCCCGGGGTCAATGCCAAATAAATTTGCGGGGGCCTGCAGTGGCCCCTGCAGCCCCATGGACCGCCACCTCCCCGGGGCTTTCTTTTAATTATATGCGGGGGGCACATGGCCCCCGCAGCCCCGGGGGCCGTCTCCTCCCCGGGGCTTTGCTTTATAAATGTGTGGGGGGGCTCCTGCCCCCCCACACTGCCCCGGGGACCGCCACCTCCCCAGGGCACTGTTTAATTATATGCCGGGGGCCTCACGGGCCCCCCTAAGCCCCGGGGACCACCACCTCCCTGGGGCTTAATTAAAACATTGTGGGGGGGATCTCCTGCCCCCCCCACTGCCTTGGGGACCATCACCTCCCCGGGGCACTGTTTATTCAAATGCGGGGTCCGTTACAGACCCCCGGGCCCCAGGGTCCACCACCTCCCCGGGGCTTTGAAAATGATGGGAGGGGGGAAGCGCGGCCCCCCTCCTGCAGCCCTTGATGGCCCTGGGGACCGCCACCCCCCAGGGCCAGCTCCTGGAATGTCTCTGGGTGCCTACCCCCGGGACATTGCTGTTTGCTATGGCATGTCGGAAGCACGGCTCCCGACCTGTCATAGCAAACACTGCTTTGCTTCGTTGAAGCGAGAGCAGGAAAACCTGCTCTCGCTTCAGCAAAGCAGGATTGCTTTTGAGCAAGGGGAGCTGCTGACATGCCAAAAGCAATGCCGGCTCACGTAGGAGGCAGGGAGCCCACAGTGAGGCCAGGCCGCGTGGCCCCCCTCCCTTTACTTTAAAAAAAAGAATGGCCGGGCCCGGGGATGGAGTCTCCGGGGCCGAAATCAGCCTGGGGAGGGCCGTGCGGCCCCCCTTCCCTGTAAATATTGTAAAAAATAAGAGGCCATGCCCCGGGGGATGGGGTCCCCGGGGCCGAAATTGGCCTAGGGAGGGGGGCCGCGCAGCCCCCTTCCCATTTTTTTTTTTTTTTTTTTTTTTTAAAAAGGGGTCAGGCCCTGGGGGATGGGGTTACCAGGGCCCCAAAAATAGTAAAATAAGGGGGGCCACACAGCCCCCCTTCTAAAACAAAAATAAAATGAAAAAGCCGGCATCACGCCGGAGGCCCCGCCCCCTCCCTGCTCCACTCTGCAAACGCGCCACCTGGCGTGTTGTAAGATGGAAAATTAAGTCCCCATGAATACTGAGGGACCCTGGGGGACAGCTAGCCCACCAGGTACCTCCAGTGAGCACCACATAGCTGGTTTGCAGAGAGGTGGTCCGAGGCCACGCCCCTTTTTACACCACTCTGCAATCGCACCTCTTGGCTAGGCCTGGGCGGTAAATTCCGTTCCGCTCGCGAAATTTGCGGAATTTGGGTAATTTTGCGTTTCGCAAAGAACACGGAATTGCCAAAAATTCCGCGATCCGCTGCTTCGCGGAATTTTTTGCTTGTTCGCGCTTTCAAAATGCGTGTTCACGAGATATTGCTCCCCGAGCACGCAAACAGCATTCGCGAACAGGAAAAAAGCATCGCGAACGGGCGGAACAAGCAATTCCGCGTGTTCGCGGAACTTTTGTGTGCTCAGGAGATTTCTTAACGTTTCGCGGAGCTTTGCGTAGCGCGACTACGCAAATTCCACCCACCCCTACTCTTGGTGCACTGCTGGTGGGGTGATGAGGTCCTCTTATGTCCTGAGGACCTCAGGACACAAGTGGACTTCATCCCCCAAGCAGCAGTGCACCAGGAGCCGCGTTTGCAGAGTGGTGTAAAAAGAGGGCATGGCCTCGGACCACTATCAGCAATCCAGGTGTGTGGCGCTTACTGGAGGTACCTGGTGGGCTAGATGGCCCCCAGGGACCCTCAGGAATGAAGGGGGCTTAATACCCCAACTTAGAATGTGCCAGGAGACGCGTTTGCAGAGTGGTGGGGAAAGGGGCCGTGGCCTTTGTCCACCTCTCAGCAATCCCACTGTGTGGGGCTTACTGGAGGTTAGACGTAGGCTAGTTGGACCCTAAAGGACCCCCAGCAGCGAAGGGGACTTCAATCCCCATCCAAGAGTGCGCCAGGGAGCGCGTTTGCAGAGTGGTGGGCAAAGGGGGCGTGGCCTGCTAAGAGATTTTAGCAATCCTGCTGTGTGGGACTTACTGGAGGTAATAGGAGGGGTAGTTGGCCCCCAAGGTTGTCGTTGGGGGCCAACTACCCCTCTTGTTACCTGCAGTAAGTCCCACACAGTGGGATTGCTAAGACGTCTAGGGAGGACATGCCCCCCTTTCTCCACCACTCTGCAAACATGCCTCCTGGCTGACTGCGGGATGGGGGATTAAGTCCAATTTACTCTTGAGGGACTTTGGAGGCCAAGAAGCCCTCTTGGTACCTCCTCTAATTCCTATGCAGCGGAATTCCTGAGCGCTGGTCGGAGGCCCAGCACCCTTTCTCCACCACTCTGCAAACATGACTACTACTTAAAGAAGCATCTTTCTGCACCTCTGAATTAGAGGTAGTTTTAATCCCCTGCCCTATTATGTACTAGGGCCTTACAGAGGAGGTCATGCCAATCACAGGGGTACCCCAACGCATAGTGTTCCCTAGTGTATGTAGGTGTTTTCACTGTATTCTAAGTGTCTTTTAGCATAGCACTGGCTGTAGGCCTGGTTAGTCAGAGTCAGTTACCACCAGTACCCGTCAGAAAAAAGTTGGGGGCACAGGATGACTTTACAACAAGGCCTCTTTCTGCTCCGCTGTTGGTTCTTTTGTGCACATCTCTTGCTTCTTTCTGCACCTTTCTTCGTCTTTCTGGACTTCTGTTGCGTCTTTCTGCATTTCTCTTGCTTCTTTCTGCGCCTTTCTTCCTCTTTCTGCACATGTCCTACCTCTGTAGGCATAGTTAGAAATTAGCATTTAAAAAACCTTTGAAATTCACTAACAAAACCACAGGTTGCAAGGACGTTATAGTTAGAAATTAGCATTTAAAAAACTTTGAAATTCACTGAAAAAACCACAGGTTTCAGGGACGTTATAGTTAGAAATTAGCATTTAAAAAACCTTAGAAATTCACTGAAAGAACCACAGGTTTCAGGGACGTTATAGTTAGTTGGACATTTCACTCGTACAAAACAAGAGAAATTCAGCCGTTATAGTTAGTTGAGCTAACTATAACTCGCGCCCCCGCAATGCACTGCTGATGACGTCACATATCGATACAAAAGGGGATGATGGACGGAACGTTTGAGCCAATCAAACACTCACCCCCAGTCAGGTGATCTGGGTTTAATCCATCATCATTCTTTAGCTCACTCCACCACCCCAGTTCAGACATGGCCATATGCAAATCAGTCTGACCCTGTGCCTCATGGGAACAGTCCAGCCCGAACTGCCAAGCCATGTCTTCCCTGGACCGGAAACAAGCAACCTAGGACCAGTTTCTGGCATTTCAGCCGTCATCAGCCAGGCTTGCCTGAATCCAGTGGCAAAGTGAGCAAGGGACCCACGTCTGGGCATACCCCCGCCAACTTAGGGCGACCAAAGCGATACAAAAGGGGATGATGGACGGAACGTTTGAGCCAATCAAACACTCACCCCCAGTCAAGTGATCTGGGTTTAATCCATCATCATTCTTTAGCTCACTCCACCACCCCAGTTCAGACATGGCCATATGCAAATCAGTCTGACCCTGTGCCTCATGGGAACAGTCCAGCCCGAACTGCCAAGCCATGTCTTCCCTGGACCGGAAACAAGCAACCTAGGACCGGTTTCTGGCATTTCAGCCGTCATCAGCCAGGCTTGCCTGAATCCAGTGGCAAAGTGAGCAAGGGACCCACGTCTGGGCATACCCCCGCCAACTTAGGGCGACCAAAGCGATACAAAAGGGGATGATGGACGGAACGTTTGAGCCAATCAAACACTCACCCCCTGTCAAGTGATCTGGGTTTAATCCATCATCATTCTTTAGCTCACTCCACCACCCCAGTTCAGACATGGCCATATGCAAATCAGTCTGACCCTGTGCCTCATGGGAACAGTCCAGCCCGAACTGCCAAGCCATGTCTTCCCTGGACTGGAAACAAGCAACCTAGGACCAGTTTCTGGCATTTCAGCCGTCATCAGCCAGGCTTGCCTGAATCCAGTGGCAAAGTGAGCAAGGGATAACCCTGGGCGTAGTTCGCGAGTAGCGCTCGCGAAGCTACGCAAAGTGAAGTTCGCACTCACGCGAGCCTCCCGTAGCACTACGCGAACTGCGTAGTGCGTGTTCGCAATGATTACACAGTGCCGGATGCTTGTCCGCACTGTGCAATCATTGAAAACGGCATCTTGCACAGTGCGAGCTGTCTTTTACTGCTGCTCGAGTAGATTTTTACTCGAGCGGCAGCTTCTCAACGCGGACTGGTAATTTTCATCGCGAGCGGTCGCGAGCATACGCGACCACTCGCAATGAGAAACCTGACCTCCCCGCGTTGAGAATCTCGCCGGGAGGTTTATTTTCCACGCTCGCGATCGGCAACTTGTGTTGCTGATCGCGAACGAGGAAAAGTCTCGCCGGATGTCATTTTGCTTGCTTGCGGTCGCCAACTTGACGTTGAGGACCGCGAGCAAGCAAAAAATGACCGCTGCACTACGCTACGCTACGCTACGCGTGTTTGCACTGTGCTACATGCAATTCGCGTTGTGCGAAGTAGCGCAAACTTCGCAAACTACGCGAGCGTAGCGTAGTTTTCCGCCCAGGCCTAGCAAGGGACCCACGTCTGGGCATACCCCTGCCAACTTAGGGCGACCAAAGCGATACAAAAGGGGATGATGGACGGAACGTTTGAGCCAATCAAACACTCACCCCCAGTCAAGTGATCTGGGTTTAATCCATCATCATTCTTTAGCTCACTCCACCACCCCAGTTCAGACATGGCCATATGCAAATCAGTCTGACCCTGTGCCTCATGGGAACAGTCCAGCCCGAACTGCCAAGCCATGTCTTCCCTGGACCGGAAACAAGCAACCTAGGACCGGTTTCTGGCATTTCAGCCGTCATCAGCCAGGCTTGCCTGAATCCAGTCACATATTACATCATTCATGACATGGTCAGTGACATCACTGATGACATCACTGATGACATCTCAAATGACATCACTGATGACATCATCCACGTGATAATCTGATGCACCTCCTCACACCCTAATATAACCTTTGAAACACCCACTCTAAAATACAGACTACCATTTTCGAAACCATAGACACACCAATACCAGTTACTACATACCCACTCACTGATTCCTAGGTCTACACACACGTCCACTCATTAACCCACACAGTCACTCATACATGCAGTCACTAATCAATACAGCACTATCATTTGCACTCATACACCTATACAGACACTCACACATCGCCACTCATCCATAGAGTTACTCACACACCTAGTCAGTCATGCAAAGAATCAATCACACTCCCATTTACTCACCTATACAGTTATACACACACCACCTCACTTATTCATACAGATACTAACACATACTTACTCTCTTATACAATCACTGATACAAGCACACACTCATCCATACAGCCACTCTCACAATCACTCACTCTCACATATAGTGATTTATATACCCCAACACTCACATATACTGCCTTTCACATATGTAGTTACTCACACATGTACCACTGAGATAACCATTCACTCACCAACCCCTACACACACCCATACACACACTCACCCACCCCTACAGCCCTTCACAGATGCACTCTTGAACCCATATACCCAGTGAATTACCCACTCACACATCTATGCACAGAGTCACACACCCCCACCCACCCACACAGACACTCAGGCACCCATACAGATACCCAGACAACCAATCAATAACCCATATAGACACTCATGTAGCTACTCACCAACCCATGCAGCCGCTTACACACCAACTAACAGACTGATACAGACATTCACACAGTTTAGTAACTAACCCATGCATTCAGTAAGACACGTTTAATCACTCACTTATACAGTCAGTCACACACCTATTAAATCATCCATTCAGACAGTCATACACCCACTCATTCTTCAATACACCTTGGCCTATATATATATATAAAACATATTTAAACTTTACAGAAACACACAGTCACTGGATGATGTCATCAGTGATGTCATTTGAGATGTCATCAGTGATGTCATCAGTGATGTCACTGACCATGTCATGAATGATGTAATATGTGATGTCATCAGCAGTGCATTGCGGGGGCGCGAGTTATAGTTAGCTCAACTAACTATAACGGCCGAATTTCTCTGGTTTTGTACGAGTGAAATGTCCAACTAACTATAACGTCCCTGAAACCTGTGGTTTTTTCAGTGAATATATATATATATATATATATATATACATATATATACATATATATATTTTTTTTTTTTTGTTCAAACAAATGCCCTGGAGTTTTGGGAGGGCACTCGGCAGCAATCCAGCCATCTGCAAAACAAAAAAGAAAATTTGTAGCCTGACGCGTTTCGATGCAGAAAGCATCTTCCTCATAGGCTTGCAAAAATTACCACAGGAAAGGCTCTCTTTTATGTTTATTTCCACATGTCTCATCATTTGTTTTCCTTAATAGGCTTTGCATGGTGCAGTTTAGTGGCATGCTGGGACAAGTAGTTCCATGACGAGCAAAAGTCTCCCATAAGTGGGCTCCTGTCGGTAATTAATATTAAAATGCATGTCTTTTCCTTAGTAGGACTTTGAATGCAGAGAAAAGTTTCTTTGTAATTCGGATCGCTGCGCTGCACAGTCAAGGAATGGTTTCCCATCACAGCCTCTCTTTTGCCTTTACTTGAGATGGTGCACCTGCCCACGACCGGACCGCCGTGTGGATAATTTTGTTCAAACAAATGCCCTAGAGCTTCGGGAGGGCACTCGGCATCAATCCGGCTTTCATTCTTGACTCTCCTCTGCAAAACAAAAAAGAACATTTGTAGCCTGACGCGTTTCGATGCAGAAAGCATCTTCCTCATAGGCTTGCAAAAATTACCGCAGGAAAGACTCTCTTTCTGATGGATACATCTGCCTGTGGATTCCTCACCTTTTGAATATCCCCTGCGCCAGCATTCCGCGGAAACTTTTTCCTAGCTCTCCACGCCGACGAGGTCGTCACAATACCACGGCTCCGCTCGTGACTCCGTATGACATCACCGGAGCAAAGAGAGCCTCGTCGGCGTGATGACGTCAGTTCCCTTTTTTCCGCGCCGTCGACGCGTAACGGTTTCTTGGGACTCTCCATACTGTTAGTGGATACTTTGTACTTTTTTCGAGTATTCTCTGTAACGAGTTGGAAATGGCGACTTCGAGGAAGTCACATGTCGATCACTGACCCCCATGAAGACTGTTTATCGTGCTTATCGTCGGATCACGATGTCGAGGAATGTTCTTGCTGCCGCAAGATGAATCCTAAAACCCTGAAGGAAAGAGAAGCCAAACTCTTCATTGCCAAAGCTCGTAAGGAGAAAAGGGGGAGAAAACGGTCAAAGTCCAAGTCGAGGTCGTCGACTTCGCACACCTCGAAGTCGAGAAAACATAAAAAGAAGAAGAGGCATGGCTCTCGACGTCGATCGTCAAAGGGGAAGACTTCGAGATCTCCTTCTCCAGTGCCTCGACGTCCTCGAAAGGACTTTGTCTCGCCATCGCAGTCGCCTTCTCCCCAGATGGCTCCGAGTCACTCACCTTCTCCTGCGAAGTCGCCGACGCCGAGGGGCACCCCGGAGTCAGAGGGTTTGCCGGCTCAGGAAGAGCATTCCCCTGTTCATGAAACTGAGCCTATGGATCCGCCAGTGAATCCGGTCGTCCCGGCATCGGAGTCTCCAAGAGTGGATCCTATTCCGGCTCCGTATCCTGAGTTGCCGGCTCCAGGCACTGATCCGTCGCATTTCTTGAATGCAATGTACGGAGTCTTCGCCAAAGCAGCCTTTCCCTCCGGAGCACCTGCTGGTCCCGTGGGTCCGCTGGCTTTTAGTTTGGGTGGTCTTCATCCGTATGCTCAGGCGCCCTTTATGCCTTTTATGCCGACGGCGCCGTCATGGCAGTTTCCTGCTCCAAGGTTCTCGATGCCGCTTGCGGAGTCACCAGCGCCGTCTAGAGCCCCTTCCTCTCGGATTCGTACGGTGCCTGTTCCTGTTTCGGAACCTCCTTCGATACCAGAGCTCGAGGAGAGAGGCACATAGATTGTTGGAGGAGGAGCAATATTGGTGTCGAGATGATGTGGAAGAGGGTGAAATAGAGGAGTCGTGTGATGACTTTGAAGGTCTTCAGGAGGCTAGTGGCCTAGATACCTCTCCTGAATGGGAGCTTACTTCTTCCAGGGTTTCTCCACCTCAGGAAGTTGCTCCATATCACATGGTCATCAGGAAGGCTGCGGAGCTTTTAGATTTACAGCTGCCTACAGCGGAGTATAGGCCGAATTTGCTCACTGAGGTTCTGCATTCTCCCTCTTCATCTGTTGAGTCTTTATTGCCTTTCAATGAAGCTTTAACTGAGCCTATTTTGGAAGTGTGGCGGAAGCCTTTCTCCTCTCCTGCGGTTGCTAAAGCTGTGGCAAGGAGGTATAGATCTGCTCCAGGGGACCCTTCATTTCTGTCTTCCCATCCATCTCCGGAGAGTGTGGTGGTGCAGGCTTCCTGCTCTAAGCAAGCTTTGAGTGCTTTTCCTCAGGCTCCGGCTGACAGGGATTCCAAAAAATTGATGAAGAGCAGGGTAACTTCATGGAGGTGTTGTCAGATGCTCAGGCAGCGGCTCGTCAGGTCGTTCAATCTGGACTTGATACGGCTGATTCTGTTGACAGGGTCATGGGCTCACCGGTTGTCACCAGAAGGCAGGCTTGGTTGAAGTCATCTGGATTTTCGCCTGATGTACAGGCAACCCTCCTTGATTTACCGTTTGATGGCTCGAAACTGTTTGGGGAGAAAGCTGATTCAGCTCTTCAGCGGTTCAAGGACATTAAGGCTACAGCTAAATCCTTTGGACTTCGTGGTCAGTCTAGGGGGTTTGGTTACAGGAAGCAAGGCTTTGGAAGGTCAGCCTTTCGTTCCTTTTGTCAGACCCAGCAGCAGCAGCAGCAAAATCTGCTCTATAGATCCTATAGAGGGAGAAACAGAGGGCGTCAACGTGGTTCAGCCCGTCAGCTCTCCTCCTCCTCCTCTACCTCTCCTACCCACCCTGGTAACGCAGGAAAGCAGCCCTAGATCCGTCATCCTGGATCATGTGGGTCCTGTAGGGGGTCGGTTGTCTAACTTTCTACAGGGTTGGAAATCGGTTACCACAGACCTTTGGGTTTTAAACCTTGTAGAGAATGGGTACGCCCTTCCCTTTCGGGAGTTTCCTCCCCCTTACCCTCCTTGCCAAGGTTTTTGTTCAGAGGATCATTTGCTCCTTCTTCAGAAGGAGGTTCTTGCCTTGTTGCAGAAAGGTGCGATAGAGGTGGTTCCAGAGCAGGAAAGGGGACAGTGATGCTACTCCCGGTATTTCCTGATCCCCAAAAAGGATGGCAGGTTACGCCCGATCCTAGATCTCAGGGTTTTGAATTTTTACCTCAAGCAGGAGAAATTCAAGATGCTGACCCTTGCTCAGGTTCTTTTGGCGCTGCAGCAAGAGGACTGGATGGTGTCGATCGATTTGCAGGATGCGTACTTTCACATCCCCATCCTGCAGTCGCACAGGAAGTATCTCCGTTTCACGGTAGGGCCGCAGCACTACCAGTTTGCGGTCCTCCCGTTTGGTCTTACTACTGCACCTCGAGTCTTCACAAAGGTGATGGCAGTGGTGGCAGCTCATCTCAGGAGGTCAGGGGTCCCAGTTTTCCCTTACCTGGACGACTGGCTGCTCAAAGCAAAGTCGCCGGAGATGGTGCTTCATCATCTGCAGATAACAGCTCAGCTGTTGTACAACTTGGGTTTTTCGATAAATGTGCCCAAATCTCACCTGGTGCCTTCTCAGCGCAACCTGTTCATAGGGGCAGTGCTGGATACGACTGTATGTCGAGCTTTTCCGCCTCCTCAAAGGATTCTCGACATTCTGGAGATGATCCCTTTGTTTTACAATGGAGCGGTTGTTCCGGTCCTGAAGGTCCTTCGCCTGCTCAGTCTGTTCGCCTCCTGCATTCTGTTGGTCAACCATGCACGCTGGCATATGAGGGCACTCCAGTGGTGCCTCCGCAGGCAGTGGTTTCAACACAACGGGGATCTCAGGGAGTCGATCAGGATCTCCAGGGACACTGCAGCGGAGTTGTCTTGGTGGAGTGTGGAGGGCAACCTGTCTCAAGGAAAGCCCTTTCAGCTTCCTCCACCGGTGGCCACAGTGATCACGGATGCCTCCACTCTAGGGTGGGGTGCTCATCTGGGGGATCTGGAGGTCAAAGGTCTTTGGTCTCCAGAGGAAAGGTTGCTTCACATCAACCTTCTGGAATTGCGGGTGATACGTTTGGCACTAAAAGCTTTCCTTCCTTCCCTTCGCGGTCAGTCGGTTCAGGTCCTGACGGACAACACTACCGCGATGTGGTATATCAACAAGCAGGGAGGAGCAGGGTCGTATCGCCTCTGCCGCGAGGCTCTGCGACTCTGGTCCTGGGCTCAGGGCCATCAGATTTGTGTGTTTGCAAATCATCTAGCCGGTGTGCTGAATGTTCGTACGGACAGTCTCAGTCGGCATTACTCGGCCGATCACGAGTGGCGGCTTCATCCGGAGGTGGTCCATCGCATCTTCGGGATGTGGGGGTTTCCTCGGTTGGACCTGTTTGCCACTCACGAGAACGTGCACTGCCCATCGTTCTGCAGTCTCCAGTATCCCATGCAGGGGGCTCTGGGGGACGCGTTTCAGTTGGACTGGAGTTCGCAACTCCTTTACGCGTTCCCTCCCATACCCTTGATTCCTCGGGTTCTGAGGAAGATTCGCCAAGACCGAGCCCAAGTCATATTGTTTGCTCCGGATTGGCCAAGGAGGGTGTGGTACACAGATCTACTTCACCTCTCATCGCACCCTCCGCTCCGCCTCCCTCTCAGGGCAGACCTCCTCTCACAGTCGCAGGGGCAGGTTCTACACCCCCACCTCCAGAGCCTGCACCTTCATGCCTGGAGATTGAACGGGGCAACCTGAATTCTTTTTCTCTCCCGCCGGACGTGGTGGATGTTATTTTATCGTCCAGGCGACACTCCACTAAGTCCATTTACTCTTCCAGGTGGGCTAGGTTTGTCAAATGGTGTGGAGAGAAGTCCATTGATCCTTTAAAGTCCAAATTGTCTGATATTAACACTGTTAAAGGCTATCTATCAGCTTTATCGGCTTTTCTTTGCTTGCCAGATCAGCCGTCCTTGTTTAAATCTCCTATTGTTTTGAGATTTATTAAGGGCCTTACCAATAGATTTCCGCCTACTCCCTTTGTTATGCCCCAATGGGATTTAAATCTTGTTTTGACTTTCTTGATGGGTTCCCTGTTTGAACCCTTGCATAGTTGTCCTTTGAGACTTTTGTCTTTTAAAACAGTCTTTCTTGTGGCAATTACCTCAGCAAGGAGGGTAAGTGAGCTTCAGGCTCTTAGCTCAAAACCCCGTTTTTGACCATTCATGCTGAAAGGATGGTTCTCAGGACCAGGGCTGCTTTTCTGCCTAAGGTGGTTACTCCCTTCCACCTAGGTCAGTCCATTACTCTTCCTGTTTTCTATCCTCCCCCTCACCCTTCCAAGGAGGAGGAGAGACTTCACCGTCTGGATCCTAAGAGAGCGGTGAGCTTTTATTTGGACAGGACAAAAGACTTTCGTTTGGATGATCTTCTCTTTGTGGGCTACGTTGGAAATATGAAGGGCAAGGCTGTGCACAAGCGCACTATTTCCAGATGGATTGTATTATGCATTAAGATCTGCTAAGCATTGGCTGGTAAGGAATCACCTGATGGTATTTGGGCTCATTCTACCAGGGCCAAATCTTCCACTTCTGCTTTAGCCAGAGGTGTGCCTGTGTTGGACATTTGTAAGGCTGTGACTTGGGCCTCTCTCCATACTTTCGCAAAGTATTATTGCTTAGATTCTCAGATGAGGAGAGAGGGCCATTTTGCGCGCTCTGTCCTGCAGGATTTTTTAGTATAGAAGGGTGGACACCCTCCTCCAGGAGTGGGACTGCTGTGGGATTCTATTCAAAAGGTGAGGAATCCACAGGCAGATGTATCCATCAGAAGAACAAGTTACTTACCTTCGGTAACGCTTTTCTGGTGGATACAGTATCTGCCTGTGGATTCCTCACTGACCCACCCGCCTCCCCGTTGTCCACCCTTGTATACTTTATAGAAGGCATTGTTTAACATGATTGTTTTGCTTTATCATTTCTATTTGCCTTTGTGTGGTTATAGGAAATGCTTTAATTCTTTGGCTTTCCATTTAATTTTACACTATGTGTATTGATGTAAATATTGTGTACTGTGTATACTTTGTATTTATTGTCGGTCCACCCGTTTCACTTCGGAGGCACGGAAAAAATGGGTGGAACTGACGTCATCACGCCGACGAGGCTCTCTTATGGCTCCGGTGACGTCATACGGAGTCACGAGCGGAGCCGTGGTATTGTGATGACCTCGTCGGCGTGGAGAGTTAGGAAAAAGTTTCCGCGGAATGCTGGCGCAGGGGATATTCAAAAGGCGAGGAATCCACAGGCAGATACTGTATCCACCAGAAAAAGCGTTACCGAAGGTAAGTAACTTGTTCTTTATGTTTATTTCCGCATGTCTCATCATTTGTTTTCCTTAATGGGCTTTGCATGGTGCAGTTTAGTGGCATGCTGGGACAAGTAGTTCCATGACGAGCAAAAGTCTCCCCTAAGTGGGCTCCTGTCGGTAATTAATATTAAAATGCATGTCTTTTCCTTAGTAGGATTTTGAATACAGAGAAAAGTTTCTTTGTTTTTCGGATTGCTGCGCTGCAGTCAAGGAATGGTTTCCCATCACAGCCTCTCTGTTGCCTTTACTTGAGATGGTGCACCTCCCCACGACCGGACCGCCGTTATAGTTAGAAATTAGCATTTAAAAAACCTTTGAAATTCACTGAAAAAACCATAGGTTTCAGGGACGTTATAGTTAGGTGGACATTTCACTCGTACAAAACCATAGAAATCCCACCGTTACAGTTAGTTCAGTTAACTATAACTCGCGCCCCCGCAATGCACTGCTCATGACATCACATATTACATCATTCATGGCATGGTCAGTGACATCACTGATGACATCACTGATGACATCTCAAATGACATCACTGATGACATCACTGATGACATCATCCACGTGATAATCTGATGCACCTCATCACACCCTAATATAACCTTTAATACACCCACTGTAAAATACACACTACCATTTTCGTGATTGCAGATGACGCAGTCCAGTAGGCAAGACACATTGCATCATCGCTGGCTGCGCACATGCTGAGTGCCACACCTACCACTAACTCTATGGAGCTCAAGTGAACGCCACATGTCTGTGGACTCTTCCTGACCACTGCCTCCGGCCTACACTGCGCTCAGCAGGGCTCACAATTCAAATTCAGTCTTCATTCATTAATTTCAGAGTCCAATAGGCAACTAACTATAACGTCCCTGAAACCTACATATTTCGACAGTGTATTCCATAAATGTTTCATCTTTTGTTCCATACACCTACACTGCGGTTAGCAGAGCTCACAATTTAAATTGAGACATGATTTATTTATTGCAGACAGAATTGTACTCTATGTCCTCGAATTTTGTAAACAGGAAGTGACTAAAAGCATTCTTCGATGTCTGTGCTGACTACTGCCTTCGATCTACACTGCAGTTAGCAGGGCTCACAATTCACATCGAGTCGCAATTGCAGATGACTCAGTCCAGTAGGCAACAGACATTGCTCCCAGTGCGGCTCGCCCGCACTACGCATCATCGCTGGCTGCGCACACGCTGAATGTTTCTCATGTCCCTATCTCAGTGCAGCACAACTCATGGACCCTTTATGGTACAATGTTTTGTGTATAATTTCACATCTGCTGCCCCTACCTCAGTGTACCACAAGTCATGGACCCTTTACGATACAATCTTCTATGTATTATTTCACATCTGTTGCCCCTACCTTAGTGCAGCACAAATCATTGACCCTTTATGATTGAATCTATGTGTCTGATCCAATGATTACTGTTGTACTGTTGCCAGCACCAACCATTCCCGGAGGGCTGGCTTACACTCACCCCACACGCATCCAGCACAGACGTCACTGGATATGTGACCCTGGTAATAAAAATGAGTCGAGCGCACGTGCCCGTACCCAGTTCCACTATCTATCTGTGTCCGTGTGTTCATTATGTATGCAAGATGCCGCCCCTGGGCCCTACCACATTACATTGTGCTGTGGACAGCGTATGCAACCATGTTACTCTGGCAGTGGGGAAAACTTCGGTTATGTAACTTTCTCTCGGTTATTGTACAAGTACGTACGTAGAGACTAGATCATTACAGTACTGCAAGGAGAGTGTATAGTGAATTTATAAGTGCTTGGGGATTGGCGGAGTAATTCTATAAGTACATATGTTGGCGCAGCCTAACCCCGAACACAAGCTTGGCTCTAATTGGCTACCCTCCATGTGCCAAAAACTGAAACTTAAACTTTCCATGGCCCTGTATTGCTACAGCTGCAACACTCCACTGAATGTGCAATAAACATTCATATCCACACAGATGTGTCATGTCCACCATCTTTCATGTGTGGAACTATGGATGAATGTAGGGTCAGTGATTCCCCGTACCTTCCATGTTGGCCATGTTGTGGGACTTGGCTCACAGAGTGACACATTGGCGCTTGCGACCCGGGTGACGTCAGCACTACAACAGGGACACCCGCATCAGTTGATTCCTCATACAGATCAGGATGGAGCCACACCCATAGCTCCGGAGTCATTCTTCACAGCCTCACGCAGGAGTGGCATACGCCAGGCCAGCCCACTCCGCTTACGCTTACAGGGAAGGACAACAAAGCTACATGGCCCAGATCAGCTGGTCACACCCTAGTTGTCAGTACGCCACAGCCACTCCCTCACGGCTAGTATACACCCACACCAAACCCATCCAGCACACGCGTCACAAGACACGTGACCCTGCCAATAAAAAAGACCGGGCGCACGTGCTCGATGCCATTTCAGAGTTGCTCGCACCGGATACAGGGCCTGATTCACAGAACTAACTTACGTCAAAATCCTAAACATACAACAATTTTGGTATTCACAGAATGAACTTACACATTTGGGTATTCACAGAATGAACTTACACATTTGGGTATTCACAGAATGAACTTACAACAATTTTGGTATTCACAGAATGAACTTACAGATTTGGGTATTCACAGAATGAACTTACAACAATTTTGGTATTCACAGAATGAACTTACACATTTGGGTATTCACAGAATGAACTTACACATTTGGGTATTCACAGAATGAACTTACACATTTGGGTATTCACAGAATGAATTTACAACAATTTTGGTATTCACAGAATGAACTTACACATTTGGGTATTCACAGAATGAACTTACAACAATTTTGGTATTCACAGAATGAACTTACACATTTGGGTATTCACAGAATGAACTTACAACAATTTTGGTATTCACAGAATGAACTTACACATTTGGGTATTCACAGAATGAACTTACAACAATTTTGGTATTCATAGAATTAACTTACTCATTTTGGTATTCACAGAAGGCACTTACTCATCAATGAGTAAGTGCCTTCTGTGAATACCAAAATGTGTAAGTTACACAAAATGTGTAAGTTACACAAAATGAGTAAGTTACACAAAATGTGTAAGTTACACAAAATGTGTAAGTGTCTTCTGTGAATACCAAAATGAGTAAGTTCATTCTGTGAATACCAAAATGGTAGTAAGTTTAGGATTTTCACGTAAGTTAGTTCTGTGAATCGGGCCCACACTGCGGCAGGCACAGG
>CAWUFW010026654.1:0-31938 GCA_963921515.1 Calotriton arnoldi
CATTGGATAACTCATGTCTCCGTTTTTGATAGCCCTTATATGTTGTAATATTCATAGTTTTAGTTTGTTAATAGTGCTGCCCACGTAGTATTTATTATAGCTACATTAAGTGCATAAACTATTAATTTTGTCTCACAATGATTCTTCCTTGTATTGTTCTTTCCACACCCAATGTTACAAATGTTTTCTGATTGATCCCAAACTGGCAAGCTCTGCATGAACTACATTTTGTAAAATCTTTTATATTGCTTGTTAGCCAGTTGTTTTCTCTGGTTACTTCCAAATGGCTCCTTGTCAAGATGTCTCCCAATGACTTGGTTTTTTAAAAAGTTATTCTGGGGTTTTGGTCCACCACATCTTTAATGAGAATCTCTTTTCGCAATATGTTCCAGTTTTTCTTTAATATTCTCGTTATCATTGGATGTGCTGAATTATACTCCATGAAGAGTCTCTCCGTTTCAGGTTTTTTTCTTTTTCTTTTTTATCTATTTTTGTTTTATAGAGTACCTGTGCTTGTGTCTTTTTACTGATTCTTTCACTGGCATCCTGGTGTACACTTCTCGGGTAACCCAGTTGGATTAATCTTTCTGTCATTCCTTTTATTTCTTTTGCCAATTGTTCTTCTGTTGAGCAGATTCTTTTCGCTCATAGCATTTGGCTGTATGGAATACTCCATTTAAGTGCTGCTGAATGTCCGCTATTGGCATGTAAGATTGAATTAGTGGTCGTGACTTTTCTATGGATGGTTGAGACAAGATCTCCATCTTGCACATCCAAATTTACATCCAAAAACTTGCAATGTGTCTTACTAATAGATGCAGTAAATTTGATGTTGTCCTTATTGTTGTTCAATCTCAAAATGAACTCCTCCAGCTCTGTTATCTCCCCATCCCACAAAATAAATAAGTCGTCTATGAAACGACACCAGAGCACGACCTTATCCATATAAAAGTCGTTATCTTCTTTGCAGGCCTCCTCCTTTTCCCACCACCTCATGAATAAGTTCACGTAGGTAGGGGCGAAGGAGATGCCCATGTCTGTGCCCTGCAGCTGGAGGTAGAACCTTCCATTGAAAGTGAACACGTTATGTGTCAGACCATATTCTAACATGTCCATCACCATTTGGGTGTGTTCCATATGCTTGATTGGCCTATCTCTTAAAAAATATTTACATGCCAAGATGCAATAGTTCTGATTGATCGATGTATAGAGGCAAACTACTTTGAATGTCAGCATGACGTACTCAGTTCTCCATGGTATTGCATCCAACTTTTGCAGGAAGTCAGTTGAGTTCCTTAAGTATGAAGGTAAAGATGTGACTTAAGGATGTAAAAACAGGTATAGGAATCATGCACAATTTTCCATTAGAGAGCCTATCGAGCTCACTATTGGCCTACCAGGTGGAACTTCTATACTCTTATGGATTTTTGGCAAAAAATACAATGTGGCCATTTTACTATGTTCAGTTTTTAAATAAATAAATTCCTCCCATAAATATATAGATATACGCCACAGAAGTGAAATATGGTGTTTATTCACCATGTCGAACACAACCTGCTTCGGCTTCCCAGAGCCTTTCTCAAGCAAAAGCTCCATTTCCCGCAGAAACTATATGGTGTGCTAAGAGGCATTGCGTGGCATTGCATCGAAATGAACCGTGCCATGTTGTGGCAGATTCTTGTGCCATGGATACACCCTATTTATTATACGGCACACCATGGCGCTGGGTTCGGAGATGCTTGACGCATCATGATGCAAAGTAGATGATAATGATGCAAAGTGCCGTAACACAGCTGCTACCTACATGATGCAAAGTCGAATTGCATTTCATAAAACACCTTTACGTAATGCAAATCAGCATTGTGTCATGCAGGAGTGCACAGCATCTCAGAGAAGATAGAAAAGAATTGATTGCACAGCACAATTCACACTACTCCCCCCAACATCTATAACCATGGAAGGAGCCTCAGAAACCCAGGAGGACAAAAGCCCTAACACTGAAGAACTGCCAACAACCAGGGGAAAAGGAAGAGGAAGTCCAATTTCTCAGAGGAGGAAAAGCAAATACTGAACAATGAGGTGACCAAGAATGAACATCTTTTATTTGTGACCTCCAAATTGCCATTAGCAAACAAGGATGCTAAATGGCAATCTATAGTGGACAAGATGAACTTCATTTCTCAAACAAGAAGAATTGGAGTTGATTGTAAGAAAAGGTGACATGACTACAAATGCAGGACAAAATAAAAGCTGCCAGGATCCTTAAGATAGCCATGAGGACTGGAGGATTACCTCATGTCCAGGAGGAGTTAGGCCCATTGGAGGAGCAGGTGGCATCCCTCATTCCAGCAGAGTTGGTAGCTGGAGTGGAAGGTCAGGACAACGCTGACATAAAAGGCCAGCTAGGAGTATAGAGAAACAATGTGTGTAATGTCATAGATAAGTGTACAATGACAGTATTATTAATTGTTAAATAAGGAATAGATAAATTTGAATTCCATCTGATTGTGGGGAAAACAACTTAGGGTGCACATATATTCAAATGGCATGCAAGACAATGCAGCAAGACACCTTGCAGCGTGAAAGGGAGAGGGCAGAAATGTGGCATATTTAACATTGTATGGCACATTCCTGCTCTCTGCCTGTGCTGGACAACAAACTGCTACCTAATGTCAACGCAGGCAACTTGCACCATGGTGCAAGTGCACCAGCGTTGTAGGTAGGATTTGTTTGTTGAGGAAAGGGACACCTTCTTGCACAAAAACAATCCTCAGAGGCATTTCCTCTTT
The DNA here is from genome assembly GCA_963921515.1 of Calotriton arnoldi. Lineage (NCBI taxonomy): Eukaryota > Metazoa > Chordata > Amphibia > Caudata > Salamandridae > Calotriton > Calotriton arnoldi. Next base: position 2,790 of record CAWUFW010026654.1, read on the forward strand.
CTATGTGTGCTGCACAATGCAGCACACTAAGAAAGATGAAATAACAAGGAGAAATAAAGATAATTATCTTTGTTGTGCCTCTGGTGGGGAGGTGTATAATTCTGATTTATTCCCAGGTCTACTAGTGTAGGTAAATCAGGAAATGTGTTAGAATGTATGGGTGGGTGCTGGTGAACACCCACTATCCACCCATGGGAAGCCTCCCTGCCACAGAGTAACACAGGCAGCGATTAGGGCTGCCATGTGTTACTATATATTTATCCAGCCAAGCAGGGCCACGCACAATGGTAAGTCTCATTTAGGTTTAGCGTTGCATGCCAAACCTCCATAAATATTAGCCATAATTACCTTTTTTGTTAAATTTCGAATGTGAATACTAGTCAATAACATATAAACATCAATACACTCCCTAACTATGATTCCGTACCAAGGAAATGTGTTACAGCTATCAATTAAACATGCAGGCCCATATTTATCGAAGCTTTGCGTCGCCATTACGCCATGCATGGTGTCATAAGGGCAATGCAAACCTAAATGAGATTTACCAAGCCACGCAAAGCCAACTTGTGTGGCTCTGCGGTGCTTGGTAAATCTGGAGTAATGCAAGGCAGCACAATTCACCATGGACTTGCGTGACTCTACCCCAGGGAGGTGTTCCATGGGTTGAGCGTGGTTGTTCCCAGCCATCCACCCGTGGACTCTGAAACATTCCCAGATTTACCAATACTGGTAGGCCTGGGAATGCATCTGAATGATACGCTTTCCCAGGGGATACATAATGATGAGAACTTTCTCCTCGTTTTGTCTTCTTACTACATGTGCTGCATACTGCAACACACATAAAAAGAGGAAAAAGCCTCAAAGGATTATTTTTGTGCAGAAAGGAGTCCTTTCCTGCACAAAAACAATCCTGCCTGCAACACAGGCACCATGGTGTAAGGGTGCCTGTGTTGGCGCTAGCTAGCAGTTTGTGTGCCAGAGCAGGAATGTGCATCATCTTGATAGATTTGGTGCATTCCTGCCCTCTCCCTATCACACAGCGCAGCACGGTGCTTTGCTGTGTTGTGTTGCATGACATATTGATAAATATATGCCTCAGACATTAGAGATCTAATATAGGCACTGTATCTCATACTGGAGACTGCTATTAACATCTAAATGTGTGTTGCAAAATCAAAAACTATCAAATAATAAATATGTACTTCAACTGCATTATGTATTGTAATGAGCTCAGCAACTTTTTAAGGAGGATATTCTTCAAACAAGAATAATGACATATGTGATGATTTGTTTAAAAATAATATCCGTGTGCCTACATGGTATGTTGTGCAACATACAGGTGGGAGACCAATGTACAGCAATTGATGTGTGACTTGTTACAACTGTACAACATGGGCATATTTACATGTAGAAACATAAGCTCTTAATATCCCTGTGTTCACAAAATTAATGTCACAGTGTAAGTGAAATTACTTACGTCGTACACAGTTACCAAATATTGGTAACATATCCCTATTTATTTCCAGATCGGCAAACAACGTCTCCTTAAAAAACAGTCTGTCTGTGATGAACAACCTGTTGTAGACACCCTCCTGGCCCCCATGGGTGAAGACAACTTCCAACAACACCTGGACACTATAGAAACATCTCCTCCGGTTTTGGTAAGGGAAGACAACATTGTTGGGTCTCCACATGAACCAACCCAGACTGTACATGTACCATCTACACATCATATTGCAAGCGAGAACTCTGATCACCCCCAAGTAACATTTCAACAGTGAGTGTTAGGGGTCCAGCTGTGAATGGTGGATGAAGTCAGGTTGGGGATGGAGACTATAGCAGGCACTCTTGAGGGAGTCTGTATGTGTCACAGCCCCAGTAATGGGTTGTCAACAGCTATTTTAGACACCTACACTTGGCTCCATGGAATTGATGTCTCCTTAGCTGATATAGCTGGTGTTATGATGCAGAAGGGTAAACAACACCAGACTTCAATATCTAACACCAGTGATGTAGTTAGCCAGGTGAGAGCCATCAAGTCCTCCATCCAGTTCTTGGAAAGAGGACTGGAGGCTTTAGGTAATCGTTTGGAGGACTTCATGGCAGCAACAAGTTCCCTTAATAGCAAAGTCATAGCTGTGTTGCAAAATCAGCAAGCCCTTGCCCGGAACTACCATGCTGCTTTACTTGCATTCACAACTGTTATTGAGGTTTGGGAATAAGACCTACTGCCTCTAATGTCTGTGTTTCTGAGGCCATTACCATCACTCCTCAGCCTCCTATTCCAACTCCACAACACCCAACGGAAACCAAACACTCATCAGAGGAGCAAGATATACAGTTTCACAGTTCCAGAACAAGAAATTCCCTATAAACATTAGCGAATGCCTCCTAGCCAGATTCACTATTTGTCCTGTGTTACACATCATGCCGCCTTATTTGGTAACCACTACACTACTCTGTTTTGAAGAAACATTTGATTTTGTCCCATTGTTCTTTTCATATAGCATCCTTATTTGCTAATGGCAATTTGTTCCACAGCACATTGCATATGTTACACAACAAATTGAGAAGTACATGTTCTTGCTACATGTATTGTTAATCTCACAATTCTGTTTTTTCTCCTTTGTGATTAATTGATACAAGTGTCTGATCCAGCTAGATAATAAAAAATATTTCCATACCCTGATCTGAATTGAACTGTGTAATCTCAAAAGTCTTAAAACATAATTTTCTAAAAACATGATGATACATTTTGAAGCCATAATCAGAGGTGATAAAACGAAATATTACATGCAGTCTCTGCTTGTCAAACTACACAAATAACATCCACTGAAATGGAAGTTTTAGCAGTGTGCAGTACCTCCAAGGAATGTCAGAGTAAACCAACATGAAACTTTATCTTGATTGACACATAGATAGAATAACAAAAGTACATCATCACTTACCAGCTCTAATAGTACTGTGTGAGAATGGATATGTTTACACAACAGACTGTTCCACTTTTCCATATCTATGCTGTTAAGTACCTACCACAATATAAATGCATAAGTGGTATACCTCACTGCTCCAACAAAGTTTTGTTATAAAAACATGAATCAGGATCGTTGAACCCATACTAGCCAGAATCTATATCTGTGTTGAAAATATGATTATGTGCTCAGTCATACAGCAAAGTGAGGATGATGTACAATTGTCTTTTTAAAAAAAAATAATTTCCCTCATATCACCAAAAAAGCGTCTGTAAAGCAAAGAAAACTGCATCGTCTAACTATCCGCCCAGTGGTCACTGCACTCGCCCTGGTCCATTTCATCTGGACCCTCACCTTTGTCAGTGAGTCGGTGTAATCATAGGGACGAATAGCCAACACCCAGGGAGCGAGACCAACTCAGAAAGGGAGACTATATAGAAAAGTCAGGGCTCTTTGTTATTCTCTGATCAAGGCAACAAATCCTGACTGCGGCCCTGACCCAGTCTTCTGCTGTTGGGGGCAAAGGATCCCTCCATTTCAAACAAATTTCCCTCCTAGCGATAAGGATTAAATAAAAGAGCAACCTTCTATGAGGCCCCTCAACAACAGAGTTAATGCTCCATCGTCTCCCAAGAGGATAAGAGTTGTGTTTAATTTAATCTCTTGATCGAAAGTCCCTTTAAGTGCTAGTCCTATACCATCCCAAAAATTCCTCAAGCACGGACAATCATCGAAGATGTGGACATCATTGGCTCCTATGCAGCCGCACGTCACACACTTGGGGGGAGGTTGAGGGGCAAACTAAGATAGTTTATGCGGAGTCCAATAAAGGCGGTTAATAGTAAAAAAAATGGTTCCCTTCAAGTTAGCATGTTTAACAGTTGAGTAGAGAGTCTCCAATGAGCTATCCCAAACTGACTCGATGCCCTCCTCTGGGAGAGTTCCTCTCCAAACCGAATAGGGGGGTAACAACTTTCTCTCCTCCGCCGCTAAGAATCCCTCATACCACCTTGCAACTTCTTTGTTCTTGAGTCTGATGTCTTGGAGAGACAGCTCTAATTCATAGTCACCCCCAATCTCCTTTTTTGATGCGCAAACCAGGTGGATAATTGGATAAACTTAAATCTGGACAGCTCATTACTGGTTTTTGTATTTAATACTTCCCAGGGGTGGTTTCCTTCCGATGATAACAAATCCGACCAAGTTGTAATCCCCTGCCTTTCTGAGTGGAAAACTAAGGGCATCCTTTAAACATTCTGGTGTTCCGGGGGAATCCCAAACTGGGGCAAAATCAGAATAATATCCAATACCCCACCTCCTCCTGACTCTATACCAATTGTCAAGTGAAGTGTGACACTTCAACATTTCAGTACAATAGCCTCCTGATTATATGATTATCAATGACTCTTCTAACTCAATAATTGAAAACAAAAGCTGAAATAAACAATCACTTTGTAAACTCCTTAACATTTATTCAAAATATATAATTATCATATGAATACACTACCTACCCTACACTACCTATAACTAAAACTATCCTATCTTAACTTATCTAACATTTAACCTATCTTGCCTATAACTACCACATGCCAAGATGAACATAATCCCCTTAATACACTTAATTCTATACAATACAAACATAAACTATATCCTAAACATATATTACATACACATATAAATCTATGCAAATATATATCTTTTTAATATTCACCCCCTCCCACTAAATATGTAAAGATTCTAAATGTAATACTCTAAAATTATTTTATAAAAATTAGGGGTGGGCAATAAATTACTTTCCGTCGGCGCAGTTCACAGAGTTTTGCCCACTCTGCGTTACACTTGTGGCAGAGTTTTTTCTCAATAGTGGGTCAGCAACTGTAAGTTAGCAAGCTAAAATTGGCACCCCCTAGAGCAATTTCCGGGCTATAGGATGGCACCCGGCGATATTTTTTTAATGCGGATGGGCGGTTGTGACTGTTTACGATGAGAAAGTTGCTGCTCAAGTAAAAAATCTAAACGAGCAGCAGCAAAGAGGCAGCGTCATCTGGGGTGCCGTGTGGTACCGTTCGCGCTGATTTGGTAGAGTAGAACAGGCTTCCGGCACTAAAAATCAGCCGCAGCAGCCCGACATTCTTATTCTGCCCGCTCAAGGAACTCCGTGTAATCTTGCGGAGTTTTCATGTAACTCCGCAGAATTCCACGGAGTGATACTCTGTGAGTTCAGCCCACCCCTAATAAAAATCCCACAAATATATTTCTAAAATACACTACCCCTAAAACTACACTATACCCTTGCTAACTATTAACACACCTGAAATTCAATGTAACCAAGTAAAATTACAGGGAAGGGGATGGTTGGAGGGATAGTCCGGGTTCATATTTGTTGAGATGTGGTAATCAAGGCCTCCTGGCTCTGAATCAATATTTTAGTGCTTTTATTGTGCACTTTGGTGAGTTTTGCCAGTCGCTTGTCCAGTCTCTGCATATATGTCACTTGTTTCTGGATCAGCCAGTACAGTGAGAGTCCTTATTTGTGAGTCATTGGTTGCCTATTCCTCTGCTCAGTGGCTCGTCCTGCGGTGGTGTGTGGGATGGTCTGGCCATGGGAGGTCTTATGAGGGGTAGTTGTGCCCATTGAAGTGGTGTATTGCTGGAACACTTTAGAGGCAGCCAATATTCCTGCTGCCTTTTCGCTATCATAAATGCTTCCCATTTTGCAGACTCCATGGGCAATTTTTTTTATTCTTGAATATCTTGCCCATCTTCCAGCAAAGGTCTTGGCCACATCAGCAGTCATGTGACCTAGAGAGGAAAATATACATCATATTGATGAAAGTGTTGTATGGAAATTTTTAAAATACATAACTTTTACACATTGTTACAAATGAAACGTGCCAATACATATATACACCTAATCTTTTAATCCATTCCTAGCCAATATTCCTTCATAACAATATAATTTGCAATTACAATACGTATTTCTTACGAAGACGAAGGTCCATGTAGGGTGACATACATCTTGTTATTCATAATGTCACACCCACGCATTTAACTCAGAACAATGATTCCTACTCATACAGATGTCTGATTGTATTCAATAAAGTTTTGTTATATGCATGTTTAGCATAGAGAACAACCCATAACACATATGTGAAAATGTATGACTCAGAAACCATAAATTATTGTTCCAAAGGTGGACAACACTGATACACATTCATGTATTTTCTTCATACAAGAAAAATACAATACATATTTGCAGATAGATAGGATATATCTAACCTTTAACACATGTTACCCATCCTTTTACCTGTCACCTTTGTAATAACGTGGCATTGCTCATACTTGTCAATATGCATACCATTTGGCAAAATGAAGTTGACAATCACTATAAATAATTTTCACATATTTAATGTTGGCTCATCATATCCTGCTATTATTCTTATGTACAGGTGTACAATGGTAGGTTGAAGAAGGCTACAGGCCTACCTCATTCTCTATATTGATCTTGGTTGCCATATCCATAACTATAAGTGTGCTGCTATTATGTGCACATACATATGTGAATAGCTGGTACAATTACACTTATATAAATATAGGTGGAACTATCTTCTGACTGGCTCAACATTGTGATGCATGGCAACGCATTATCAGTATTGACACATACATTTCAGACCAGCAAAACAATGGGAAACAATCATAAAGGGCCATGTACACCCATTTCAGACCTACCCCAGAGACAGTGACACCAGTGAACCACCTGAGCTGGCTTGCATTCCCTTGCTATTACCTAGTGCACATGGGCATGAAAATGTGAACTCACAAGTAAATAAATATGTTCCTCCTAGTGTCCGAGGGACATATTTATCATGGTTTTGTGTCACCCCTGTGCCATGCAAGGGGGCGCAAGGGTAACACAAAACCCACAAGGACATTTAGCAAGCTATTCAAGGCCAAAATGCGTGACCCATTATGGTTGGTAAATGAGGAGTAACGCAAGGCGCCCAAAGTTGCTGCCTTGTGCTACTCAGCACCTGGGAGGCATTCTATGGGTGGAGCGTGGGTGTTCCCAAGCATCCACCCATGCATTTAGGCTCATTCCCAAATTTACCATTAGTGGTAGACCAAGGAATGGGCCAAAATGCTACATTTCCCCAGGGGAGGCGTAACAAGGACAAAAATGCTTATTTCTCCTTGTTTTTTCCTCTTCTGCAGCACACATAGAAAGATGAAAAAGCCTCAGTAGATTGTTTTTGTGCTGGAAAGTGTTGCTTCCTGCACAAAAACAATCCAGACTACAACGCAGGCACCCTTGACACGACTGTAGGCTGGATGTGCTGGCACCGGAGAGCCAGATTATACCCAATGCAGGGAGAGGATACAATTGACACACGTGTACCATAATAAGCACCATTCCTGCTATTTTGTTTTCATGCATAGCAGCACACCTAGATCTAGTGCTCAATTGTGTTGACTGTAACATGGACAAATCTTGCCCCTTGTGTGACTGACCATCCGTCCGCTTCCAGCGCTATTCTACGTAGACGACCCCGTGCTTATGGCCTGTACCCCCATGGACCTACAGCGCTTACTCCTCTCTTCTACAAAGTTCATGCAGGACCTGGGATTAACAACCAATTTGACTAAAATCTTTGTAATGAAGTGCAGGAAGGGCAACGTGAAATGTCAAGATCTATTTGTTAATAACACAAAACTGAGTTTTATCCCTTAATTTTCCTATTTGGGGTTTATGTTTTCACTGAGTGGGTCATGGAAGGATGCAATTTATTTATTTATTTATTTGTAAAGCGTGACATTCATCCCAGAGGATATCATGGCGCTATGTAGCGAGGAGTTGTGGATGGGCTGCCAGTCTAGTCACATGATCTGTTGGGGATTAGGCCTTAGGAAACAGATGAGTTTTAAGTTTTTTCCTGAAAGCTAAATAGTCAGTCGTGAGGCGTAAGTCTTGGGGGTGTTCATTCCATTTTTTGGCTGCCAGATATGAAAATGAGCGTCCACCTGCTCTCACTCTCTTTATACGCTTTGTCCTGGCCAGCGCTTGATGGAGTGAACCTAGGCTGCTTGTGGGAACGTAGAATTCAATTCTATTCTGTAGAATTCTAGGACCACGTTGATGCAGAGCTTTGTGTGTGTGATTGAGTAGTTTGAACACTGCTCTTTGTCGCATGGGTAGCCAGTGTAGATCTTTCATGCACTTAGATGCTGAGCTTAGTCTGCCTTTACTACACACCAATTTGGCTGCAGCATTTTGAAGCCTTTGCAGGCGTGTAAAAAGGTATTCAGCCATGCCAACAAATAGGGCATTTCCATAGTCGAGCTTACTTATGAGTAAGGCCTGTGTGACAGTTCTTCTGCAGTCCAATGGGATCCAGGGAAAGAGTCTCCTAAGTAATTTCAGGGTTGCAAAACCCCTTCCACAGAGGGCCCCCACATGGTCCTTCATGGAAAGGGAGTCGTCAATAAGGATGCCTAAGTTTTTGCGCATCGCTTAGGAGCTGGGGCATCTCCCAGGGTTTGTGGCCACCAGGTAGCATCCCAGATTAAGTTGGCTCCTCCGAAGAGCAGGATTTCAGATTTCCCTGCATTTAGCTTCAGACAATGGTCTGACATCCATTGTGCCATTTCTAAAAGGCAATTGTTCAGCTTTGCTTTGGTGGTATCAGGTCTTTCGTCCAGAGCTACCATCAGCTGTGTGTCATCCGCATAGGAGCAGACACCGAGACCCCATTTCTTGCAGATTTTCGCCAAAGATGACACATATGCGTTAAATAATGTGGGACTCAGAGATGCTCCCTTCGGGACACCACAGCCAATGGTGCTGGGCTTGGAAAGAGAATGACCCAGTTGTACCATTTGAGTTCTGTTACTCAGGAACGAGCTGAGCCATTCCAATGCTTTGGAATGAATTCCTTTTTTGTACAGGATTCCCAGCAGTCTATAGTGTGAAACCGTGTCGAACGCTGCCGACAGGTCCAACAAAATCAGTACTACAGCTTCCCCCTGATCAGTCCGAGTTCTGATATTGTCTAGGACGGCCAGCAGCGTTGCCTCAGTGCTGTTGGCAGCCCTGAACCCAGTCTGCGAGGGGTCCAGCAGTTCGGTCGACTCTAGGTAATTAGATAATTGTCTATTTACCAGCCTCTCCAAAACCTTGGAGAGGTATGGCAGTTGAGAAATCGGCCGGTAGTTTTCTGGGTTGTGGGCGTCTGTTCCTGCTTTCTTAAGCAGGGGGGTCACTACCGCCTTTTTCCAGATTTCGGGGAAGGTGGCGGTGTTGAGAGAGTTGTTGAGAAGCTGCGTAACATAGGGGCAAAGCACAGCTGCAATTCGCGCAAATATGAAGTGAGGGCAAGGGTCTAGGGGGGATCCTGATTTAACTTCCCCCATTGCTTTTAAGACATAGGCTTCTGCTAGGTGAGAGAAATTGCCCAGGCTGTATGAAGCCTCTGGATGTGGGGTCAGTTGCTCCCAGTTGATTGCGTCTGTACTGGAAATCGGGCCAAAAGAAGCATATATTTTGCCTATTTTGTCCAAGAAGAAATTGCTAATTTTCTCGCATGCTTCTTCTGAGGGGGGCAGTGTTTGGGACATACTCGCGGGTTTGCTGAGTTCCCTTACTATTTTGAACAGCTCTTTGGCTGAGTTGCAATTCTCATGAATTTGTTGCTCAAAGTAGGTCTTTTTTGCCTTTCTAATGGCGTTAGTATAAATCCTAAGTTCAGATTTGTACTTCAGTCTATCTATTTCAAGCTTGGACAGTCTCCATTGGTGTTCAGTCGTTTTACACTTTCTTTTAAGTGCCCGGAGTTCGAGTGTGTACCATTTCTCATTGTTGGGTCTTTGTGGCTGCTTATGTTTTAGCATGGGTACATATAGATCTACTGTTTTTATAATGTCTGTTTCGAGATTTACTGCTCCCGTGTTCACTGGGGGGGCACTCAGGGTCTTCATGTTATCAGGGGTGAAATGGGCCTTGAAGGATTCTTGAGTAACTAGCTTCCAGGCTCTCTTGGCCACCTGCGGGGGCTTATAGGTTTTTGTTGGTTTTATCGGCAGGCCAAGTGAAAAAAATATAAGTGAATGATCCGTCCAGGTCACAGGTTTAATCTCCTGGATAGTTGTGGATTCTATGTTAGAGAATAATAAATCTAGTGTATGCCCTGCCATATGTGTAGGTCCCTTGACCCATTGCTTAAGTTGGAGAATTTGCATGTCATTTTCAAGTTGTATTACTGTAGGGATGTTTACTTTCTCAAAGTGAATGTTGAAATCCCCTATTACTATGTAGTTCTCATGTTTCAGGCATACCGGGAGGAGTTGGGTAAGTAGACTAGTGCTGAGTTCAGCTTGGTGACCTGGGGGGTTATAGATTAATGCTCTGGCAAGTATCGAGTGGCCATCTTTAGATAGCTGAAATGAGAGTAGTTCGTGTTCTCCCGGTTGTGCTACTTGGACCTGCGAGCAGGTCAGGTAATCTTTGAACAGGATAGCCAACCCTCCTCCCTTCCGTCCGTATCTGTCTTGTTTTATTATTTTATAACTGTCTGGTAGAGCATTAAAAATGTCGGGAGAGTTGTTCTCATCGAGCCAGGTTTCAGTTATGAAAACCAGGTTGGGGTTCCTGTCACTGAGGGTATCCCAGATATGGAGGGAGTGTTTAGGAACTGATCTCGCATTGAAATAAATGCAGGTCAGTTTACTCAGGTCTGATTCTGTATGTGACCAGTCTTGTTGGGTTGTACTGCTCCGTTGGCAGCCACAACAGGAGAATGGGCCCTCCGTGTGTCCTGGGTGGGCTTTTATACATAGGGGCCGATTCCGATCTCGGTCGGAGGCGCACCCAATACCATTCGGTCGGGAAAAAGCCATGCGAAAGCCTGTTTCCCGACCGAACCGTACGCGGGTCCGGCCGAGCGAGTACGATGCGAGTCCGCCGACCGACTCGTCCGGGCGACCCGACCGCTCCGACCGACTCGTACCCGGACCGTACCGCTCCGACCGACTCGGTCGGACCCGATTCGCACCGCGCAATGGAGACGCTTTCCGGCCGGGTAAGTACGATGCGCACCTCGACCGCTCCGACCGACTCGCGCCGTCCGACTCGAACTCGCTGTCGGAGCCGTACTTTGGGGGTCCGTGTCGGACCCCCTGTACGCGTAGCCGCGCGAGTCGCACACAGGGGGACCCAAGGGTCCCCCCTACCTGTGCGTGTACGCCGCGAGGCGCTCGCGGCGTACTCGCTGTAGGGGGCGCCTTTGTCCGCCTCGCACCCATTGAGGCAATGGGAGCCCGCGTACGCGTTGTACGACCGGCTCCCATTGAGTTCAATGGGAGTCCGACCGACTCGTGTCCGATAACATACGGCCGCATCGTACTCGTTCGGTCGGACTGCACGGGTCCGATTCGGTCGGAAATCTCTCCGGGTCCGGCTCGGTCGGAGAAATTTCCGGCCCGAATCGGAATCGACCCCATAGTGTTTTGCCATTAGCTACATTTTGGGAGATGGCCAGGAGTGTATCTCTTGTATAGCAGTGGGCAGTGTTCGGTGAAGGTTACGAGGGGCAGGGGGCCTGGCCCCTGGTCCCGGCCGGGCGCGGCCGGGCGCAGACAAGCTTGCCTTAGGCGCGCCTTTGGCGCGCCAGCGGCACGCCCACTGCGCGCGTCCTCTCCGCGAATGCTGGCACATCGGAGTGAAGTAGGGGAGTGCGCGGGAACATAGCTCCACCCTATCCCAAACCGGAAGTGCCCTGCGAGTGGCCCGGCTGCTTCCAAACATGCCCTCCACTCAGACGGCACACAGCCGCGGTGGACCGGGGCGAGGAACATAGCCGGGAACTGCGGTTAATGTCCATGTCTATGAGCAGGTGAGGAGGGTGTTACTGCTCAACAAAGTGCCGGGTGCAGGATAAAGCGCGATGCAAAGAAGCGCAAAGTAAAATAACAGAAGGATACAAAGCAGTTAAAAACACTTTAAAAGGATGTTGCCCTGGGTTCAATGCTAGAATTAGGCTCACAGGTTTAAGGATTCGCTGTGCACGGATAGCACGATGTAGGACAGGTAGCCTTACCAGAGGTCGCTGCGCGAATGCTGGCACATCGGAGTGAAGTAGGGGAGTGCGCGGGAACGTAGCTCCGCCCTCTCCCGAACCGGAAGTGCCCTGCGAGTGGCCCGGCTGCTTCCAAACACGCCCTCCACTCAAACGGCACACAGCCGCGGTGGACCGGGGCGAGGAAGATAGCCGGGAACTGCGGTTAATGTCCGTGTCTATGAGCAGGTGAGGAGGGTGTTACTGCTCAACAAAGTGCCGGGTGCAGGATAAAGCGCGATGCAAAGAAGCGCAAAGTAAAATAACAGAAGGATACAAAGCAGTTAAAAACACTTTGAAAGGATGTTGCCCTGGGTTCAATGCTATAATTAGGCTCACAGGTTTAAGGATTCGCTGTGCACGGATACGTGATGTAGGACAGGCAGCCTTACCAGAGGTCGCTGATTGATGCAAGGAGGCTAACCTTTATTAAATCAAATGCTGCCTTGTCTAATTTTGCACACAAACTTAATAATAAACCGATTGTTGAAATGTTAACAATATACAAGTCTAAGAGTGTTTCCACAGCATTGTATGGGGCAGAGTTTTGGGGATTTTGGGATACTGTTACTCTTCAAACTGTGGACAATTCTTTTTTTAGAACCCTATTGGCAGTTCTCCAGAGCTGTCCATCCCAATATGCCACACAGAATTGGGGATGTCGTTTTTAGCTGATATCGCTCACACACACCCCATTCTGTTGTGGCATAAAGGGCCAGATGTACGTAAAATCCCGTTTGCGATTTCCTAATCCCGAATTTGAGTGATTTGCACTTAGGACATCATAAACGGTGATGTCCAAATGTGTGTCACACACATTTAGCGATTCCTGATGAGGTTGCAATAGACCTACCTCATTAATATTCATGAGGTAGTTCCCAATTTGCGCCCCATTGGGAATCGCTAACAACTCAGGGATAGTGGCCTGCTGGAGTCAGCAGTCCACCATGTCTGTGATTGCTTTACAATAAAGCAATTTTCTTTTTTGAAATGCAGCCCGTTTTCCTTAAAGAAAAACAGCATGCGTTTCAAAAATAAAAATGAAAAGTTTTATTTTTATGTTTTGAGAGTAACCAGTGATCTCTGGGACCACTGCCTACTCTGAAAAAATGTTTGTACTACCATTCACAAAGGGAAAGTGGTCCCTTGGGGACCCCTTCCAACTTGCATAGGGTTACCACCAACTTGAAGTTGGTGGTAAAATGCAAATGTTTTGCGACCGCATTTCGGTTGCAAAACATTCTTACATACCGCTGTGATTCGGTATTAGGAAGGGATGCCCTAAACACGCCCATTCCTAAGACTGAATCGCAAACCTTATTTGCGATTCAGTACTAGGTAACTGAATTGCAAATAGGGTTTGGTACATCAGAAAATGCTTGTTTCTGGTCGCAAATGAACCGATTCTATGAATCGGGCCATTTGCGAGCACAAAAAAGCTTCATACATCTGGCTCAAAGTGTGGACCAGTTCTGACACCCTACTAAATCAAAAGGTGATTGAGGATTGCCTCATAAAGCCTGCATCTTTTTAAATTCCTTGGCTAAAAAATGCTAAACAAGTCTGCTATGATTTGGGGCAGCTGGAATTTTTTGAGTACTGGAAACATTTCACTCTGTGTCAAGGAAAGATTTATATAAGATGTGTCTATCACTGTTTGAGGAAGCTAGACTCTCACCTGAACTTACCTACCCAAGTGTTCTTAAGAACCAATTGTTACTGGTCACCTTTTCCTTGCAACGGCATCTAAGGTTTGTTTATAACACCCAACACAAATTTGTCTTGACCTGCTTTAGATTGGATACTTTTCACCGCTTAGTACCTTCCCTAATCAGAATCATTGGTCAAAAAATCTTTTGAAATGTCCATGTGACAACCCTTCATCTCAAAGCACCTTACATACTCTGTTCTTTTGTAATTTTTTAAGGACTTAAGGAAATGCTATATTGTACTGATTTTACACAACCTGGACTTTAAACAATATCATCCAGCTCTTCTGTATGTGCAAATTTTACTGTCTCTGTCAATTTGTTATTGTGTTGCAAGTTACTTATGTAGAGTCTTATAGTCTAGAAAAAAATTGATATTATGCAATGATTTTAAAATGGCAATAGTTGTTACTGTTAACTGTTTTTATAATATGTATACTTTTATGATTTCTGATGAAGTAGATTTTTTACTTGATTTGACTGACCATCTGCACTAGCTATAAGAATGTGAACTTAACTGCTAACCCTACTCACTACCTGCTGAATGTTCCAACACCCAAATGATGCAGTCATTGATATGTACATTAACGCCAAATGGTGTGCTTGTGTCCTGCTGTGCAGACTTATTTCAATGCATTGTTATCCATGATGTGAGGCCTACTGGCACTGCATTGGTCCCTCCAAATGGATATTGGCACTTTGTGCTCTATCAAATACATACCATCGGAGATATGCAGACTGGCATCCTAAGGACATCTGCTAGGCCATGGGATAGTTTGCCTGTCATGAGGAACATACACTGATAACGCTTGCAAGACTGGCTGACAGCATTTGTTTCAAAGCAATCTTTGTTTCACATTATTAGCTGAGCTACATCGACATACCCTTCAGGGCATAGGATTATGGGGCCACTGTCACTCCTTTCTGCCTAGGACTAACATGAACACCTCTGAAGGAGATTCGGACACCCCAGAGACAGGAAATCAATACATACACAACCGGTCTTTATTCATAGTGGGAGAATGGCTGCTCCAGAGAGAACTGTCTCACACCACTGTACACCACATGGTGGATGCAAAAATGTTTTGTTTAGGTTTGAATTCTGATACACCGAAAGCTGCAATGCTACTGCCTAATTTCCTGCATCAATATGTTGTGCATGGATTGCGAAATGATGGCTAACTTGCTGACACTGTGCATAATGTCCGTGCAATGTGTAGTATTGAGATACCTCACATGACTACTTATGTTGCAAACAGTAATTTATCTGCACTGTCTGACATACAGATGCTGTATGATTCATACCATTAACATATTTCAAGCGAGGTCATAAAAATACTTGCCAACACCTATATTGACAATTAAATTACATTAAGAGGGCTTCTTTCATGTTAAACATATTACTTATATAGTTCCAGTCATATTTGCTAT
Organism: Calotriton arnoldi; assembly: GCA_963921515.1. NCBI lineage: Eukaryota > Metazoa > Chordata > Amphibia > Caudata > Salamandridae > Calotriton > Calotriton arnoldi. The sequence goes on from CAWUFW010026654.1 coordinate 18,009, forward strand.
CTAATTCAGAGTGATATGAATCAAGTTGATGATGACATTGCTATACAAATTACATTGTAAATACATTTATGACTCTCACACACATTTTATTGCAGACCTACACACAGGTTGTCATGACACTGTCTTTCAACATTGGGATCTTTGAAGCACTCAATGTCCCTTGTCTAGAAAGTTATATGTCCATCTGAAATACAAGTTAATTTAAATGACCTTAATTGTGGAACATAGAAACACAGTTCTACTTCTACACTATGCACTTAGGGCCACTTGTATCAAGATTTGGAATAGCGGTTACCTAATTGCATTTTTCATCGAATCGCAATTAGGTAATCACTATTCCAAATGTATGAAACTCCAAGAGTTTCATTTAGTGATTCATAGGGTCTTACAAATCGACCTACCTCATTAATATTAATGAGGTAGGTCGCAATTTGCGACCCCCTAGGAATCACTAAAATCAAGGGGATGGTGACCTGCTGGGGTCAGCAGACCACCATGTCCATGATTGCTTTTAAATCAAGCAATCTTGTTTTTTTTTTTGTAAAGCAGCCCTTTTTCATTAAAGGAAAATGGGATGCTTTACAAAATGAAAAATGAAAAGTTTACCTACATTTTTAAGAGCAGGCAGTGGTCCATGAGACCACTGCCTGCTCTTAAAAACGTTTTTATATATTCACAAGGGGGAAGGGGTCCTTTGGGTACCCCTTTCTGTTTGCGAATGGGTTACCACCAACTTGAAGTTGGTGGTAAATTGCGAATGTTTTGTGACCCCATTCATGGTCACAAAACATTCATACATACCTTTACGATTCGGTATTTGGAAGGGATGCCCTAAACATGCCTTTTCCAAATACCGAATCGCAAACCCATTTTGCGATTCGGTAACAGGTTACCGAATTGCAAAATAGGGTTGTTACATGTGAAAAGCATTTTTGTGTTTGCAAACGGGTCAATTCTGAGAATCGGCACGTTTGCAAACGCAAAATTATTTGATACATGTGGCCCTTAGATATTACAGTGTTAAGGCACAGTTTTGTTTACACAATCATTGATTCATATGCACACATATGTTACATACACAGAAACATATACTTCATTTCTGATATACATTGAGTGGCAGATTTAGCTACATTGTTGTCGTGCACCAGTGCCATGCAAGGAAACACAGTGAAATTTAATGGACAGATGGATATTTACATTGCCACACAAACATACCTTGTGCAGCCTGGCACATTATATTTAATTCATTCTAGCCTTTGTGTCACCCTGTCTCGCCTTGTGTGTCACAAGGCCTACACAAATCAATACTATATTTGGTCCAATATTTAACAAATATATATTACTTTTCATAATTTAAAGCTGAAAACAAATGGATACCTGCCTACAGGACCTGCAAGCTCCAGCCCCCGTAGGTCCAGCACATCTGACTCTCAGGAAACCATGTCCGCCCATCGATGCCTTATTTGCTGGACCATATGCTCCTCCTTTGACACCTTGCACATATGCCTGTGCACACCCTCCCACCTGGTGTTTATCTCTTGGGTAGGGTGCCCTTTGCTCACCCTCCCTCCACCACCAATTACATGGGGGAAGTAGTGCATAATTAGACAGATTAGGACTCCTACCTCCCCCTCATCAATATTGTGGCCTCTCCCTTTCCCAGACATGGTCCTATATGAAACAATGCCTATCCTACCTTAACTAATTACTAAAAGCCCACATAAGCCCCTAACTATATGAAACATCTATAAAACCCTAAAAAAACAGACACCCAACAATACACAGACACAATTATTTATAAATGACAATACTTTTACAAAAACACAAGACAAATGCAATTGTGAAAACACACTATGACATGGACTACACAAGAAACACACCACGAAGTTCCATGCCTCTCCCAATCATCCTCTCAGCACATGCACCAACCACCAGCCACAAACATAAAGTAAAAGAAAAAGTTACACTTCCTGGTATACAGCCAAACCCATTGCATCATTTCCTGGGTGTGACTTGCAGATTGACATTTATTTGCGATGATTTTTCTGATACATTTCTATGCAAATCGACATTGCTCTACTCTCTCACTAAAAACGCAAGGGCCCATGCTATACCTATGTTCCAATGCAGTGTCCTATGTATTACAACACAAAGGGCCACGCAAATCATATGCTTCCTAGGAAGTGTCCTATATATAGAAACTTATGTGCCCACGCAGTGTCCTAGGTATTACAATGCAAAGGGTCTCACAAATCATATGTTTCCTACGATGTGCCTACGCAGTGTCCTATGTATTACAATCAAAAGGGCCATGCAAATCATATGTTTCCTAGGCAGTGTCCTATACATAGCAATGCAAGGGCCCTCACAGTGTCCTGTGTTTTACAATGCAAAGGGTCACAAAAATCATATGCTTCTTATGCCATGCCTTCGCAGTGTCCTATGTATTACAACGCAAAGTGCCAAGCAAATCATATGTTTCCTAGGCAGTGTCCTATATATAGCAAAGCAAAGCCCCGTGCAGCGCCCTGTGTATTACAACGCAAAGGGCCACACAAATCATATGCTTCTTATGCCATGCCTACGCAGTGCCCTATGTATCACAATGCAAAGAGCCACCCAAATCATATGTTTCATGCATAGTGGCATATATACCTACACATGGATAAAGTTAAACATATGTGATGTATGCTTTCACGAATATACCTACTTAATAACTGCTTCCTACATATATGATAAGAGCTACAGATTGCAAATGCACATGTAATGCAGCACAGTAATGCACACAAAGTGTTGTAAAAGTTTGTGCACAAGTGTATGTACCATACACAGTTATGTATGTAGCTGCTCATTACCTGATTTACCAGTGTGGGTGATGATCAAAATGCTGTCAAAACATGTGTGGATATTTTGTACACGCCACTCAGGTAACAGTTTTCAAGGGCTTTGTAACACAAGTGCAAAAGTTAATGCCCATTGATTTAGTTCAGCTTTCACTACGCTTGCACACTCACACATGGTTGCCTTAGTAACTATAAGGTTGGCATGAACCTCCATCATCTTGTGTGGCACAAGGGCATGTCACAACATTCACAAGGAAGAGGCTTTATACGTTGATAACTCATAGATGGCTCCCTTGGGTTTGGTGCAGTGTCCTAGTGTTACATGCAAAAGTTCATATAAAAATGTATGACATTGACATGTCTCCATGGATTTGTAAACCCATGCGCATGGCATGACACCATTGAGATTCATGTAACATTTCATGAGACATATCATATATTTTGAATGTGTGAAAAGTAATATGAATGAATCAGATACATTTATCAATTTCACATCTTACCCCATTTAGCACTCACAATAATATTGTACTTTTTATGCGATTTAAGGTTATACCCGTGATGATGTACCTATATTTTGTTGAATGTATATGCCACAATATTGATCTGTTGGCTGACCAAATGAGAGGCAGATTTGGATTAGTGTATTAGGTTCCAACCTTTGTTGTCACTCAGATTATATGTACTATCAGTGCCGGTGACAAGCCATTTGAAATAGATTTTGAATTCCAGTGTGCGATTCACAAGAATGTGAATTTGTTTGTATGCACACATGCACGTATGTATAACTTATTACACACACCTGATTGTTTTTAGACAACATCATACATTAACCACCACCTGAACTTCCACCAACTATCGAGAAGACTACACTCCACCTACCTTTCACTTACCCATACTCCCCGCATCTACCGAAGCAGAAGTGGAGGACGCTTCTTCACCCATATCGCAGCAAAGACGTTGAACAGTCTCCCCACATACCTTCGGACCATCACCTCATTTCCGGAATTCCGAATGACCTTCAAGACCTAGCTGTTCAAATTAGCCTCTGGGCCCTGGAAGTGCCTGGATACGCTATTGGGTGATTAGCCGCACTTTATACATCCTGATTGATTGATTGATTAATTGAACATCACAGATTTTTAAAATATTGTGATGTTGCTACTGTAGTGACAGTTCCATTATTGTCTGTAAAGGTAATGAGTGCTCCACTAATAGTGTTAACATTGTACTACACACAGCATTCATACATTACTCTGGTATCCGTAACATTATCTCCTTCAACATGTATATGTACGGATTCCTCAAGAGAAGTCAATATCACTCATTGGATGATAAGCCTTTGCCTATTTAATATGTTCTAGATTTTGTACAGTCCGCAGATGATTGATGAGTTTCACATTCTGAGTGAGACATGATGTTCTATGAGTAACGTGTTTGATAGTCCACCTGTGGACATGCTAATCACACGTCATCCTTTGGAAATGTTTTTGTCATTGTGAAGTGTGAAGTAAAATGATGGAAGAGCTACTTCTATGATAAAGTTTTGACAGGTTATCGTTGATAGTGATGTAATAGCATTATATTAATGAACAATTTTCTACACAAACAATTATTAACATTAAGGGTCATGTAATTATGTAGCCACATAATAATTTACATTTCAAACATTTTCTTGATAGTGATTCAGATGTTACACATACCTAAGTCAGAAGTACACAATATTTTATGTTAAAAAAAGTATATATCTAACATATCTATGTGAGTTTACTATTGTATTCTTGTTAAATATCACAATGAATATGTCCACATTGATAAAAATGTAAACACGTCATACGTTATTATTATTAGGTTTGTGAAAAATCATATACTATTACAGTGCATTATTCAAAACTAAGTGACATATATTTAGAAACATTTATGTGAAAAAATTTGAAACAATTTGATCAAGTCTGGCATGACTTGCCTTTAAATGCACAATTTTAGCTAGGTATTCTTCCTCCTCATCATGTTCTGGTGTAAGTGCACACTCATACTCCCAGGGTATATTTGTCTTTAGACATATGTTATGCAGTATTGCACATACTAATATTATTTTGCACACCATTGGTGGTAAGAAGAGTAATCCACCGCCAGATTTGTCCAAGCTTCAAACACGTGATTTAAAGACACCAAACATGCGCTCTACAACATTGCATGTTTTTGTTAAAGCACAATTATATTTCTTCCGTGCATCAGTCTGTGCTGTTTGAAAGGGGGTCAATATCCATTGCTGCAATCCATATCCTCGATAACCTGAAATGAGAAGTAAACAATATTACTTTTACATCACTAGCTAGGTTTTATATATGTTTCCCAAATCCAAAGAACTTAAACATGATGGTATCTTTTATATCAATCAATCAATCAATCATGTCACTTATAAAGCGCACTACATACCCGCGAGGGTCTCAAGGCGCTGGGGGAAGAGGGGGGTGGTGCTGCTACTGATCAAAGAGCCAGGTCTTGAGGAGTCTTCTGAAGGCCACTAGGTCTTGGGTCTGTCGGAGGTTGGTGGGGAGGGTGTTCCAGGTCTTGGCGGCGAGGTGGGAGAAGGATCTGCCGCCGGCGGTCGCTTTCCGGATGCGGGGGACTGTGGCGAGGGCGAGGCTGGTCGAGCGGAGCTGGCGGGTGGGGGTGTAGAAGCTGAGTCGTCTGTTGAGGTAGGCTGGTCCGGAGTTGTGGAGTGCTTTGTGTGCGTGGGTGAGGAGCTTGAAGGTTATCCTCTTGTTGACAGGGAGCCAGTGCAGGTCTCTCAGGTGGGGTGTGATGTGGCTGCGTCGGGGGATGTTGAGGATAAGACGTGCAGAGGCGTTCTGGATGCGTTGCAGCCGTCTCAGGAGCTTAGCCGTCGTTCCTGCGTAGAGGGCGTTTCCGTAGTCCAGCCTGCTGGTGACGAGGGCCTGGGTGACTGTTTTTCTTGTTTCGGTGGGGATCCACTTGAAGATCCTGCGGAGCATTCGGAGGATGTTGAAGCAGGATGAGGAAACGGCGTTGACCTGCTTAGTCATGGAGAGGGTGGGGTCGAGGATGACCCCTAGGTTGCGTACGTGGTCGGTGGGTGGCGGGGCTGTTCCCAGTGATGTTGGCCACCAGGAGTCGTCCCAGGCTGAAGGGTTGGAACCAAGGATGAGGACCTCCGTCTTGTCCGAGTTCAGCTTCAGGCGGCTGGTCCTCATCCATTCGGCGACAGCCTTCATTCCTTCGTGGAGGTGGGCTTTGGCGGTGTGAGGGTCTTTGGTGAGGGAGAGGATCAGCTGGGTGTCGTCGGCGTAGGAGATGATGTTGAGGTTGTGCTGTCGGGCGACGTGGGCGAGGGGTGCCATGTAGATGTTGAACAGCGGTGGGCTGAGGGAGGAGCCTTGGGGTATGCCGCAGATGATCTTGGTGGCCTTGGATCGGAAGGGGGCGAGGCGGACGCTTTGTGTTCTGCCGGAAAGGAAGGATGTGGTCCAGTCCAGGGCCTTCTCTTGGATCCCGGCGTCGTGAAGGCGTGTTCGTAGTGTGTGGTGGCAGACCGTGTCGAAGGCGGCTGATAGGTCCAGGAGGATGAGGGCTGCTGTTTCTCCGTTGTCTAGCAGGGTCCTGATGTCATCGGTGGCGGCGATGAGGGCGGTTTCGGTGCTGTGGTTGCTGCGGAAGCCGGACTGGGAAGGGTCCAGGATGTTGTTCTCCTCGAGGTAGCGGGTCAGTTGTTTGTTGACGATTTTCTCGGTGACCTTCGCGGGGAACGGGAGCAGAGAGATGGGTCGGAAGTTCTTGAGGTCCTTGGGGTCTGCCTTGGGTTTCTTGAGTAAGGCGGTGATCTCGGCGTGCTTCCAGCTTTCCGGGAAGGTTGCTGTCTCAAGTTGACCGTTCTTTCTACATGAATGTTCTGGATATATGGTTCATTTTGTACTGAGTGTAAAACATACGACTCATCAACATACTAATATAAATGTGTATACAACAGTTTCTCATTGTAAGGAAGTTCAAACATTGGTATCAGCTATGTGGAAAATGCATAAAATATATATGCAATGTTCCCATTATTTTATCTTATATTCATGTAATCATTGTGACTCGCACAAACAATTTTCCAGTTATCACCTGAGATGCCCTTGGTTGAATACATATTGGTTTTGGTGTGCCTTAGATTTATAATAGCTAGTTTGCATTGGTAGACAATTTGCACAGTTAGCCATTGCTCAACATGTTGCATTGACATATTTTTTTGTTTCATCATACATCAGCAAAACATTGTTGCATGGTTAGATGTATTGATTACCTATGATGAATACATGTCTATGACAATTGAGCCTTTTGTGTGGTGCAGCCTATTGAGGCTGAATTAAGTAGCATTCATCTACAGCCATGTCCACAACACTTTTTGTATGTGCACGTATGTGTGTGCTATTTCCTTTGTTTGAGAACATTTATTTAAATGACTTGGAACTTATAACATTTCTTTAACATGATATGCTACTTATTGTGAATGGCAAAAAACTGTGATACTTTACCTTGGTGTATTTTCACATAGAATATTGTCTTGCGTCTCACATGTTGATAAGCCTATAAAATGTATATGTATGTATTACTTTGTTAAACTGAGAAGCAGCACATTTGCGTGACTTGAGAGAAATGTTTACTTATCTGTCACATTAAGAAACAATGTTATTTTGCCTTACATTCTATGTATATATTTTAACTTTTAATGTTGTGAATCCTGGAGGTTTGCTGTCCTTTGCTCATTGGATCAAGTAACAGTATTTTCTATTGTATTGATACAATAGTTTCAGTGCATCACAGACATGGATTGTTGATGTGCACTTACCTTTAGTACTCCTCGCAATTTCAGCAGCCTACATATACTGCCATGTGCAACACATATGCTTAGGATCATTTTTTAATCTGCTATGACTTATATTTGAACATTTATACAATTACTGAGTAGCCACACGATTGGACATACACACTTCAACTAAGTTTATATGGTGTGTGTGTGTTATTCATAGATTTCAAACATTCTTTCACCACATAAATTGTGAGATGATCTCTATGACAATGCAGATATTGTGATACTGTCCTCTCACAAAGAGTGACATGACACAGTACTTATAACTGTGCATTGTTCATCATTCATTTTGTACTCAGTGAAGTCATCCCACCATGAAACAGCAGTGGCTATGTGTTTTCCAGAAATGCTACCAGCATGTGTACATGACACGAGATCCCAAAAAAACCAGGGATGTATATAATGTAATAGGTTTGAGTTAAAATGATGTATTGATTAATCTCTTTTCCTTACCAACAAGTTGGCCATTCCCATATCTTCCATTCTCTAACCGCTCATTGATAGTACTGTGCCGAAATAAGTATGCATCATGAGCACTTCGAGGATACTTCGCAAGGACATTGGTAAAAAGTCCATGATGATCCACTATTGCCTGGATGTTGATGTAGTAATTGTGCTTGCGGTTTCTAAAAAGGTGTGCAGTGACTGCATGGGGAACAAATTACGAATGTGTGCAAGCAATAGCACCAAGCACATAAGGTAATCCAGCAATGTTGTAGAACTCTTGCTTGGTAGCTAATTGTTGTTAGCTGTTTTGGGGAAGAAAAGAATACTGTGGTGTAAGTTTCATGATGGCATCCAACACAGATGGGAGGAATGCTGAAAATGCACCCTATGAAATACCAGCCCGTCTTGCAGATGTGCTTTGAAAAGATCCAGAGGCCAGCATGTGCAGGACTGACTTCAATTTGGCATGTACTAGGATGGCATTGGTCCTTGCAGTTTGCTGGCTGTAGACTTAACAATATCTTCTCCAACAATTCCATGATACTCTCACTCAGTCTCTAGAACAGGATGAGCATCTCCTCTTTGAGATTAATGAGGGATATTTGTTGATGCAATACGCGCTCCTTCCTCCTACGCTACCTTCATAGTTGTCTCCCACTGTTAGAAATTGGGTTGAAGGTTGACTGGGGTATGAGCCCCAGTCAAGCAGCAACCACAATACTTGTCAGGGTAAGAGGCAGACAAACCCTAAATTAACTTGTGCTCATTCTATGGTAGCTTGGCAAAGAGCAGTCAGGCTTAACTTCAGAGGCAATGTGCAAAGTATTTGTGCAACACTTCAAACAGTGAAAACTCCACGCAAAAAGATTCCACACAAGGTTAGAAAAATAGTACTTAATTTAATAAATAGAACAAGACCAACATGACAACAATCAAATGAGCAGAACTTAAGATATGAGTTTTTAAGGAATGAACTGTAAAATCATGCTTAGAAACAATATGCACTTATTTGGCATATCTGGTTGCACTCGACCGGGACAAAGTCAAAAGTTGAGGATGACCGCGATGGAGCACGGTTCGGATACAGGGACCCAATGAGGCTGGCTTAACCAAAGTACCTTAATCCTGGCTGCGTCAATGACGAAGATGCAGGGTGCAGGCGATGAGATGTGTCGGTGTTTATCCATGCAGACTTTGCACTGGACAGAGCTTTGCGCACTGGTGGTTCTGAAGGCAACGCGTACAGGCTGATCCATGCAGCAGAGACAATGTGCTGGTTCTGGCCTACGTTACAGGAGTGATGCGCTGGTTCTGATCCACGCAACAGGGGTGATGCACTGGTTCTGATCCCTGCAATAGGGTGATGAGCCAGTTCTGATCCGCTCAATGCGGTGATGCGCCTGTTCGAAAGAAGATGTGTGGGTTTTGCTGCAGTAAGCACCTTAAGCCCAGTTGCAAGGGTCCAGTACTGGGGTGGCACCATTTGGCAGGGCAAACTCACAGGTGGCAGAGTCCAGGTGCAGACGCAGGGTGGTGGGAAGTCTTTCATGTCCCTGAGACATCAGATCAGGCCAGCTAGATAGCCCTTGGAGTTACTCTGGGTTCAAGTGATGCAGGTCCAGTCCTTCTCTCGCAGGCAGGGAAACAGTAGGCAGCAGTGCAGCACAACAAGGCAGGAGTACAACAAAGCAGCAGTGCAGTAGAGTGGCTGAGTGGTAGTCCATCAGCAGCACAACAGTCCTTTCCCTCTCCCTGAGTCTTCACAAGTCCAGAAGTGTACAGAAGTGATGGTGTCAGAGGTCCATTACTTATACCAAGTTGGGCATTTGAAGTGGTGGAGATGTAAAAGACAGGTCTTTGAAGTGCACAGAGTTCCTGCCATCCTGCACTGGCTCCAGACTCACAGCAGGGGGGTATGCAGTCCTTTGTGTGGGGACAGGACACAGCCTATTCAGATGTAAGTGAGGCTGGGTCCAGTTCCTCCCTCCCATCATCCCAGGATGGCCCATCAAGTCACACCTAAGCTCCTTTTGTGTGTGACTGTCTGGGGGGAACACACAAAGCCCAGCTGTCACTGACCCCAGACTTATCAGAGTCAGGCAGCAGGCACCAAATGGCTAAAATAAGAAAATGCCAACTTTCTAAAAGTAGTATTTCCCAACTTGTAATTTAAAATCCAACTTTACCATAAGTTAGGATTTTAAATTAGGATTCCAGAGACACCAGGGGGCTCTTGCCTTTTCCCAATTGGAAAGTACGCCTTGTAAAATATTTAAGGTAATCCCAATGTTATCCTTTGGGAGAGATAGGTCTTGCTGAAGTGAAAAATGACTTTTGGAGTTTTTCACTACCAGGACATGTGAAACTTAAAAGTACATGCGCTGCCTTAGGGTGAGTTATATGTATAAAAAGGAAGGTTTGGGCCTGGCAAAAGGTTTATTTTGCCAGGTCAACATGGCAGTGTACCTATGCACACACAGGCTCTGCAGTGGCAGGACTGAGACAGTGTTAAGGGGCTACTTCAGTGTGTGGCACAATGAGTGCTGCAGGCCCACTAGTAGCGTTTAATGTGTAGGCCCTGGGTAAAGGGAGTAGAAAAGGGGGTACTAATTTACTAGGGATTTATAAGTAAATTAAATATGACATTCGGGGATGAATCAATGTTACCATGTTCAGGGGAGAGAGCACAAGCACTTTAGCACTGTTTAGCAGTGGTAAAGTGCACGGAGTCCTAAAACCAGCAAATATGAGGTCAGAAAAATCAGGAGGTAGGCAAAAAGTTGGAGGGGAGAACCCCTAAGGCTGTCAAGTCAAACACCTACATTCTCCTAATTTCAATCTGACTACCTCCATGGCGTAGTTTAGCTTGCCAAAGTGCACTGTGATGATGAAATTTTATACTGAGGTCACTGCGTCATTTCCTGTGCCTGCGTTGACAATGTGCTGCATTTTGATGCATTTCTATTGCAGTGTTATATTGCGCGATGATGAGCGACACAGTGGAATGATGATAAATCCTTCTGCATTACGTTTGCGTTCATTTTGCGAGGGAATGCCTACATTGCATAAAGTATTTGCTGTGTGAAGCAGGTAGACTCAGAGCAACACTTGCACCATGATACTTCCTAAAAACTATGCAGTTGTGCTCTTGCACTGCTTGATAAATTTGACATACTGCTTGTGGCACACTTGCATCACCCTGCGTGACGCAAGTCTGCTGCAAGCCCTTGATAAATATTGGCTTAAGTGTAAAAATAGTGAACAGACTTTACATTGAGCAAAACAACATTGAGGAATGTCTATAAAAGTTTCCACAATTTGAAATTTCATCATCTAAAACCATAATTCACAAAATTGTAATCATTCACAGTTATAATGACCAAATAATTAATGGTATCAAAACAGAAACAATTACAAAATACATTACATAAAATCCCATTAGGTCATACACGGCAGGACTACATTGCCCCGTAGACAACTGTATAAGGGCACAGTCAGGATCGAGCTACGTATTCACCAAACGTATCTGATCAAATATATCTGCTCACTTATGTCCTATATTCTTACGGTTTGATTGGCGAACCAGCCCACTTTTCTGATACATGTTCGAGTGGCGTTGTGTCCAATGAGTTGATTGTCTGGTAATGTATACAGTAACAACATTTAATACATGTGTGGCTCAAAAACTAAACAATGTTATGCCTGACCATTTAGATAATTTACCTCCCCAATAGGCAAGATTCCAGACAATAGGTGGAGGAATCAGATGTAAATCAAGAAATACAGTCATGCCATATGGACGATATAATGATGTGGTATATAAAGCGGGTCATGCCCAAGTGGGCGATATCAAAACTTACAGTAGACCATCTGAAAATTCATATGTATAATATATGTTAATGTTAAATAATGACCCAATATGTATAACTGTAATGTAATGACTCAACTGGGAATATGGGGTGTCCTCTGAATCTCGTCCATGTGGACAAACTTATGTTTTGTAGGGATCTGTGTGACGCATTCATAAATATCAAATATGACACCACAATGGTAAGAATATTGACAACAGAGAAGAATACAACATATACAGAAAACAAATGCCAAAAACATAGGCGAAAATATGTGTATTAATGATGTAACAGGAGAGAGGGTTGATCAACCCAGCGGCAATAGTCCTACCAGTGTGTGAAAATAGGTTTCATCATATTGCATGATACTACCCTTGATATACAGCCGGTTCCTCATCCATTGCACCCTGGGGTGCTATTGTAAAATGGCCCCTGGGATGGAAGTTTCTGCTCCATCTTTATACTGATGCTGCAGACAGTAATTGTGTATTGCAACAGCCAGATCTGAGATCAGTACTAAGCACCTCTGCCCCTTTTGCTTATTCAATTTGCACTGGTCTAGCCTAAGTCTTTGTCTAAATGTGTGAACAGTAAGGTGAGATGGAGCTGGGAGTCTCCAAGTAGTAGGAGATCGCAAAAATAGGGCACAAATACAAAGGAGGTTGCCAAATGTAAGCACCTGTTAACCTGTGGGGCTATTGCTCTTTCAGTGAACAATGTCAAAAGAGAGGGTAGGAAGAAACTCTCTAGATCCAAAGGGCCCCTCTGTTTCCTCTCCTTAACATTCCTTAGTCTGAACACTAAAAAAGGTAGCTGAATCTACAGGGGAGAGCCCTATCTTCACATCTGCTCTCTGGGCCCTCTCCAACCATCCATCCTAGGTATCACTTAAATTACGTAAATACAAAATTGATCCTAGTATGGCTAAAGCCACTTGTGCTACATACATTCCCTACATTTATCCTCTATACACAGAAAACGGTACATGCACTTGCGACAACCATGTCCCACATGGATGGGGGAAGCACCTGCTTGGAGAGACAGGCAGACCACTATAAAAAACGGGTGAGGACTGTAGGTTTTTTCTGTACCATAGTCAGATAAAAAGACCTGCCTTGCCACTATAAAGAGTTTCATTTGTACTGTCAGTCCTCCTGAAGATATTAACGATCAGCAAATATGGTGTGCATTGTATGCCTCTCCTGACTACAGCTCACTGCTTAGGGTCTAAATCCATGTCATGAAAAAAAACATCTGGTACATGTGCATTGTCATTTTGTATGCTGTGCTAGTGGTCAAAAAAGCTATAGCATGTTGTGGTGAGTTTGAGACAGGGGTGCATGGTTTATGGAGCAAGGCAGGGCAACTTCTTTCACTGTGGTAATGTATTTGTAACAGGGCTAGGCCTCAACTTTCTGTGTCTAGTGTGTATGTGTGTGTATGCCTGCTAACACAAAGTCAAGACTGATTTGAATGTAGCTAGATCCAAACTGAGTTAGCATGGTGTGCAAAATAACAATGCATTGGGATGAGGCCCCAGGCAATTACTAGTGGCTGAGATTAATTCAAGCATTTATTAATAGCCTGATTAACAGATACAATCCAACTCGCAATCTGAGATCCGCCCACATGCACCTCCTGGCAACCCCCTCCTTTAAACAGAAACGATTTGGTGGATCCAGGTTTTCTACACTGGGTCCAAGATACTGGAACTCTATGCCCCTAGAGATCAGATCCTGTACTGATTTCATAACATTTCGTAAACTTCAAAAAACATGGCTCTTTAAACAGGCTTTCGCGTAATTCGTGGAATTCGTATATCATCTGAACAAACCTGCATCCATCACCTTCCTGAGGAGCGCCAAGAAACCAATCTGGTGTACGAGCGCAATACAAATTAGGTATAACATAACATAACATAA
>CAWUFW010026655.1:0-31917 GCA_963921515.1 Calotriton arnoldi
TTGTGTGGGCGGCAGGCTGCCTTTCCGCTCTGCGTTGGGCCTTGTGTGTGAATGTTATTCTTGGGCCACCTGTTGTCGGTCCCCGGGCTCTTTGGTGTTCCGTTTTATATGTCTTGTTCATATGTGCAGGGTGGTATGGGTGTTTCAGTGTGGTACTGGCGTTCCTCTTCCCGAAGGGGCCCTGCTTCTCCTAGTTTGTGTTGCCGCCGCTGTGTGCTACGCCATGTTTGTTACACTGGGGTGTGTCCTGCAGTTGCGTGTCTTCACTGACATGTGTGCGTCGGTTGTGTGGCGTTGGGTGTTGTCCGTGAATTGGGCGTTGGGGACATGTCTGTGGCAGGCCTGTCACGTGTCATGTGCGTTCGGGGTGGGGCTGATGTGTGTGCTGCTTGGTTGTGTCCCTGTGTCTGTGTGCGACGCATGCATGGCGCTGCGGTTGGCCTCTGCGTTGTGCGCATGTGTGGCGGCGTCATCGGCGCTTTGGGGCCGTGACGGGGTGGTTGGTTCCTAGTCCCAGGTGGTGTGTACACATGTGTTACGCGATGTTGCGATTTGGCCTGTGTGTCATATGTGGATGCAATGGTGGATGTGTAGTGTACACGCACTGGTGGGGGTTGTCCGCTTTTTCCGCCCTTGCACTGTGTGCGCTGTTTGCGTGCACTTGTTGTGTGTGTGCCTACCTGCGTCTCCGCGGTACGTTGCGTCCTTGGTGGTGCATCAGCAGGAGCATGGGGAGGGCCTGCAGTGCTGGATTCATGCTCGGGGAGCCGCTTCTTCGTTGTCCGTGCTCGGCATCCGTGTTACCGCTTCGGTTTGTCGTACGGTATCTCTTGGCCGTGGGAGCCGTTTGTTTGCGGCATCGTAATTTATGCGCCGGGCGGGGCGTGTTTCGTCGGACGGTGTGTGTCAGTTAGGCTGCGCCGCTCACGTGTACGGGCGCACTTTGATGGCGGACGGTGTTGCTGGCTTGCCGGCGGTGTTTGGCCTACTTTTCGCATCGTAATTGGACGGGCGTGTGGACTGCTGCGTGCCGGCGGTAACTGGTGCTTTTTGCATCCGCCAGCACGGCGGTGGTGCTTCCGTCCGCCATCGTAATGGGCCCCTAAGTGCTTTAAAAAAGGTTTTAAAAATAGATCAAAATACAACCTAAAAAAACGTACAAAAAACATTAAATGTAATAAGGACTGGGGACACGCAGTGTCACACGGGCAAACCGGCAAGCTAAAACTAAGTGTATCGGGCCCAAACTGGAAACTAAATATTCGCAAAACTGTCCCAGCCCTAAAGCGAGCTAAGTGGGATCTTTCCCACCGAGTTAAAGGGAGATCTAGATACAGAATTGTGGCACTAATTCCCCTAAATTGGATATAATCCTTGATTTAATTCTTCACTGATTCATCCATCAACCTCTCAGTCCAAAAAAACTCAAAAATAGTAAGCTTGATAAGTCGTTTGTTTTTCTTAGAAAGAGACCCTGGGGTATCAAAAAATTGCAGAAGCCCAATATTACTTAAAGACTCCTTCACTTTCTTTTTAAAAAGATGTATTTATTGGGTTTTCTTATACAAACAGAATCACAATAACCATGCCAATATAGAACAGTTACCTGCAAGAAAATACAGGGTGAATGGTCAGATGAGGTACTATCAATCTTCGCAAAGTCAATGACGAAATCCATTATCTCAATAACATCCAATTAACAAAAACAGAGAAAAAAAAAACAAAATACCATGACATCACAGGTGTGAAGGAAAAGGGGAGGCATGGTCTCCAGAGGAGTCACAAAAGCCACAGGGAGAGGCAGCTCAGAGCGGTCCTACATGGCAGATGCTGACCGGTACCAATAAGGTAGGCCGTTCAGGTGTGAAGGAGTAAATTGGGTTGAAGGGAGGTGCGTAGTGTGGGAGGTCTACTGGTGGATAGAGGCACCAGGGAAGCAGGAGAGGAGACATCAGAGGAGGTGAGCTGGACAAACTCCAATATAATGGTATCCCATTCCGAAAAGATAAGGTTTCTATGGATGCTACTAGCCTCCTCACAGCAAAGAGAAGTGCCCTCCACGGCTCCCCACGTTATAACCACACTCTCCCAGGCCTTCAGGGATGGGGCCAGTGGGTCATTACAGAGTAATGTAAGTGTTCTTTTAGCTAGTAGAAGGGCTAAGCAAAACGTATGCGAACTACATGTCATCTCCGCCGTTTAAAGATGCCAAGAGCACAGGCCTCCCAGAAATTTAAATTTGTGAGGGCAGTGCAGTGACCTCTTATAGAATAGTGTAAATGCCACGCCAGTAATCATGTCGAGTGGAGCAGAAACACCGCATGTGTTGTTTGTCTGCAGCATCAGCCTGACATCAAGGGGAGATCAGATTTGCCTTAGGGAAATGCCAGTTAAGTTGTGCGGGGGTAAGATATTCCCGGTGTAAGATGTGAAATTGTATATTTTTAAACCTTGCACTTCAAGAGACCTTGTGAGGAAAGCTCAGCGCTTGTATCCATTCCTTATCATGGAGCACCCTCCCGAATTCATCTCCCCATTTGGTATGTAGGAGGGCATGGGAGATCCCAGTAGGAGTGCAAAGGGCTTTATATAGCCATGTAATAAGACGTCAGCCCTCACCCATATTAAGTACAGTCTGGAGTACCAAGTGGATTGGGAGTTCTGCATCCCGGGTGGGCCAGAGTCGGAAACAAGTATTATGTAATTGATGGTAGGTGGGAAATTGCCCCGGTGGGAGGCCAAATTCCTCCTGTAATTGTCAAAATGTGAGAAGGTGGACCTCTGAAAATAGATCCCCGATCACAGTAATGGATCAGCTGTGCCATCTACGCAGGGCCAAGATAGAATAAGTCCCAGGAAATTTTGGTAGGCCTACCAAGGGGAGTTACGGATTGTATGGGTGAATGTGACGTGTCACGGCACGAGTTCTGGCAAAACACTTGGAGGCAATGCTAACTTGCAGGGAATGAGGGTTATCTGGCGTATGTCGAGGGAAAAAGAAGTTATCTGACTAGAGGAGTGAGGGGAGGGGAGTGGTGGCAGGTTTCTCCAAGGTTCCGACGGGCGGTCCATCTGGTCACCCACTAGAGCTAGGCTGCGAGGAAATACATAAAGAATCCTTCACTTAAATGAGTCACGGTAACCTAAGCCCATACTTACAGTCTAAGCTGTCCTTAAGTTAATAATCACCCTAGTCAGGCCTGCTTCCTGTGATATCCAGATTGATATCCAAAGCATCAGAGGTGCCAAATGCAGTAAATCTGGCTGGTAGAACTGAAAAGAGTCATCTGCAGACTTGGTTTTCCTCATACTGGAGTGATGAAAAATCAGATTAGCCCCAAACACCAGCCCCATATAAAGCTGCTGGAACACACTGAGATTTATATACTGAGAGAAAAGGCAGCACAGTTGTGCAGCCCGAGGCTGCGGTACATTTGGAATGGCTTTTGCAGATTTAGACATCTTCAAACAAGCATTCCGAATCGGAGTGCACCAACTACCCTAAAAGTCAGAGTAAATTTCTAGGTTTGGAAAACTATTAACCCCAGTCAAGATGTTACTGCCAATGGGTAAATGTTAATTTTGCCTTGGCCTCAAGCCATAATATGGGGCTTGCTAAAATTGATAAATAAATCCAGTTCACCCATGAAATACACAAAGGAGCCTACCAGTTTTCGAAGAGCATTTCGGTGTACGGACCATAAGTACTGCGTCATCTGCATATAGTAAAGCTGGAATATGGGTCATCCCCATCACTGGGACATCATCAGAGGCATCAGATAGACAGGTGATAAAATTATTAATATAAAGAGTGAACAATAAAGCCAGAAGACAACCCTGGCATACTCCCCGAGAGATCAAAAGAACCAGTCAGTACTGTATTAAACTCTGGCAGCCAGGTAAACGTGAAGTGTATGATGACGCAATCCTCTTCACGGTTCTTAGGGGATGCTCCAGTCCAACCCACCCAATGTGACATAATGATCCCTGAAGCAGCAGAAAAAGGAAAACCTTTATTTTTAACCTGCCAATTCAATCCTTTGTTGGCGAGTTGTTCAGCGGACTCAGATTGACCATGCCAAGGTTTGGGGACACCAAAAGTACTGCCGGCAGTTCTTTGGGAAGGTTAATGGTGACTGTCTTTGGGAAATGTTTGGAACCCCTGCCAAGGTTCGGTGCTCCTCCAGACCCCATTAGCTGTTCTGTATCTCCCTGGCCTTTGCCGGCACTGGGTGGCTGTATCATGGGCCTAGGAACTTTGTTGCTAGATGTATTGATCCAGTTACCCTTTGCAGCCTCCAAAATATGGGGCTGTAAACGGAGTGAAGGTCTGGAGGGGCACCTTCCAACAGGCCTGGATTTGGTGGGCCCAGCCTCATTCTAGCTCGGATGGCCACAGACGGGCGTGCCCGTCCTTGGTTAAATGCCCCCCTCAGCGCTGTGATTGAGATTCCTGCACAGAATATCTGGAGCATGCAGTCCTGCCCCCAGCGATCAGCCAAGTGCCCAGGACGGCGCAGAGGGAGGCCTCCCTGGTTAAATGTGCCCCTTAGGAGCTGTTATTGTGGCCCCGCCTCACGGCAGCATGGAATTCTGGAGTGTGCAGTTCTGCCCGCGACAATGAGCCACATGCTCAATGGGATACTCAACTGCATAGCGTAAGTCCCAGCACACCGTGGACCTGTCTCAAGTGGTCTGCTCCCTCCGTCCGGATGACCAACTTGTACAACGCTAGGGATGTCAGCCAGTCTGCCTTCAGTCCAGTCCAGGGATTGGCGCGGCGGCACAAGCAGTCCGGCCTTGCCCAGCACATGTGTTGTGGCAGGCAAACACAGGCCACAAGGTTTCAAGGGAAGAGTGAGCAGCCAGTGGGCCGCATAGCATCCACGGCATTTCCCCAGACCCAAATGGCCTAAATGATGTAGCCGGTCCGGCTGCACCAAAGGACAGCTCCTCTCCTCCTCCACTCACTCCGCTCCCGCCCCACGATCCGCCCTCCCGTCGCTGCTTCATCACCGTCAGGGCGTCTGCCTGGGGCCGCTGCCTCAAACCACGCAGTCGCAAATGAAAATTCTTGTAAACAGTGCTGAGCAGCCATTTTGGACTACCCAATTTCACAATATTTTAATACATAATCAACAAAAATTAATTGTCACATTTGCTTACCCAGTGATGTCAGAAAGGAAATGGAGGCTGAACTACAGCAGGGAGGACAAAGTCTCTTATAAAGAGAAACTGCAACAGTATAAAAAACTCCTGACCAAAACTAAATCCAATTTCTATATAAATAAGATTAAGTCTGCTCTCAATACTCCTAAGGAGTTATTTTCAACTGTGGTCAAGCTTAGTAACCCTTCTCCAGCCAATAACCTGAACATAGATGCCTCCTTTTGCAACAACCTAGCCACTTTCTTTAAAACCAAGGTAGAAGTGATCTTCAATTCCTTAACCACAAGTGCTGATCCTGGGGGACTATGTACATCTGACAACCCTCAGACCGCCGGGTTAAACGATACTAAAGGAGGAAAAGCCTCGCTAAAGCCAGACGTGGTGATACCTTCCCAATCCAACAACCCCGCTTTCCATGCCTTTTCTGCCCCTACGCTAGATCAAGTTACTAATCTGTTCAGGCAAATTAAGTCAGGTTCACCATTGGACCCTTGCCCGCCCAGAGTGCTCCAATTGGGATCAAGCATAGTTCCTGGCCACCTTCTAGGAATTTTTAATCATATGCTTCAATCAGGCTACTTCCCCAAAATCTGGAAAGTCGTGTCAATTCTCCCTCTTTTAAAAAAGGCTAACTTGGACACAGACAGCCCTAACAACTACAGGCCAATATCTCGACTCCCCTTTCCGGCCAAACTGATGGAGAAAGCCATGAACACCGAGCTCTCTCTCTATGTCCAGGAACACGATCTACTGGATTCCTTCCAGTTTGGCTTCAGAGGTCAACATAGCACGTAGACTGCTCTGATTACAGCCTCAAAGTATGTCAGAGCAACCTTAGACCAAGGTGGGAACGCTGCCTTAATTTTACTTGATCTGTCGGCAGCGTTCGACACAGTAAACCATCAATTGTTGATCAGCCGGCTGCTTGAGATAGGTGTAGGAGGTACTGCACTTAGCCTCCTCTGCTATTTCCTCTCTGAAAGAACGCAGTTCGTGGAATGTAATGGCCACAGATCCACTTCTTTCACCCTTCCCTGTGGGGTTCCACAAGGGTCTTCATTGAGCCCCACTCTTTTTAATCTGTACGTTACACCCCTGGCCTTATTAATTAAAGGCCTTGGCTTTTCGGTTGTCTCCTACGCTGATGACACCCAGATCGTGGTGTCAGTCACGGAAAACGTTGACAACACAGCTAACTGTTTCCACGACTGCATGCTGCAGATTGGGAAATGGATGTCCACCAACTGTTTGAAACTGAACTCCGACAAAAAGGAGGTGCTATTGTTTGGCAATAATCCATTATTTTGGGGCCCCAGTTGGTGGTCTCAGGAAATGGGTCCAATACCCACTCCCGTGCCAAAGGTGAAAAATCTGGGCATTCAGTTTGATGGAAAACTTTCCTTTGTGGGACATGCTAATGCTATTACCTCATCCTGTTTTTTCATCCTCAAATCCCTCAGGAAGATCTTCCCTTGCATCCCTTTGAACCTGCGGAAAGCAGTGTTTACCACTCTAGTCTTTTCTAAAATTGACTACTGCAATGGGCTCTTCCTTACGGCCCACAAGAAAGCTTTAGACAAACTACAATTGGTCCAGAACGCGGCAGCCAGGCTGCTGTTAGGGATCCCAAAACATCAGTCGGTATCCAAGTTTCTTCCATCACTTCACTGGCTCCCGGTTAAGAAAAGGGTTGTGTTCAAATCCTTATGCTTAGCCTTTAAAGCTCTCCACTCCAAAGGACCTGCCTCCATTAGGCAACTCTTCCATCGCTATATCCCGACCAGAAATTTAAGATCGGCCTCCCATGCAAAACTGGCCGTCCCCAAGTTCAGGAGGACCACCTGGGGCGGAAAGAGTTTTGCAGTTACCACTGCTAAACTCTGGAATACCATGCCACTTACCCTCAAAACCTCAAGTAATCTGCTCTTTTTTCGCAAAGCACTAAAAACCTGGGTTTTCAATAATTAGATCAAACTCGTCCCCCTTTACTCAGTAGTTTCGCCTCTGTCTGGGGCCGCTCCCCTCATGAAGCTTCAGCGCCTAGACACCCGCGGGTATTAGTGCGCTTTTAGAAATCCTATTTTCATTTTCATTTCATTTCATATAGTGTGATTCACGTATATAATTTTTCTGAATTAACACGATGTTCAATCCATATCATTTTCTAATGACAATCTCAAATTGTAAATATAGACATGTCCTACATAATCAATAATTCATAAATCATCGTTACCATTTCATACCCAATAAAATCCAATATAATATATCATCACAATACTTAATCACGCACTAATGAGCATATTTTATTGTTGTGTCAGCACTGTTTGGTCAAGATCTCCTGTGAGAATCTATAATGTACCTCCCTGTTTAATGTTTGCTCAGGTCTTAACCTAGGTGGGTTGCTATCTCCTCCTCTGTGTTCGACCCTTTGGGGATCTTAGTTCTCAATTCTATGATAAAATTTGTGATACTGATGGTCTGAGTATTATTACTCGATCTCCTCCCCAGGAATTTGGTGGGACCCTGTCCAAGCAGAAAATGCTTAATAAACTTTGATCACCTCAATGTACATGCTGAAAATGTCGGGCCACCTGATAGGTTGGGTCGTTCTTTGGTATTACTCGCATATGCTCCAACAATGTCCCACATAAGTTTTCCTGCATGGGCATTCCAGACAGTAAATCACATAAACTGAGTTGCCATTAATAAATCTGTTTTTTTCAGTAATTTGCCACCTTTTGAGGTCTTATATTCTGTCATTTTCTTACTGATTTTACATGCTTTACAAATCAGACATGTATAAAAAGCTTGCCTCATCTATCTGTTACTACATAGTGACTCCTCATTAAATGTTATTTCAAAGATCTTGACATCCGGAGTGTGATTTGGGGGAAGGGATTTATTACATTATCAGCTAGAAGTATGTCTCAACTTTTTCACAATATACTATTGATTAAGGGCACATCTTTTGAAAAGGTCACAATGAACCTGACTTCATCTACTGCTCCATCCTGTGCCTGGTCCTGCAGTTACTCTTCTCGTGTATGATCCTTCACTCGCCTCAACGCATCACTTAAAACCTGTTGAGGATGCCCTCTTTGTTGAAAACGCATTATCATCACTTTCTGTTCAGCCTCAAAATCGGCCTCAGAGCATTTTTTTTTATCTGGAGTAATTCCCCAATGGGAATGATCCACTTAACATTGTGTGGATGGTTGCTTGACCCATGTTAAATGGTGTTGCCTGAAGTCGGCTTCCTAAAAAGACTGCAACAAATGTTATCTTTAACTGTCAACAAAATATAACCTGTCTATTTCTCATTGTTCCAGTCAATTCTAAATTTAAGTCTTTCTCATTTAGTAGTTGGATATCTTTTTTGGCTTCTGTTTTTGGCTTCTGTTTCTGTTCCCTTCCATATGATGAAAAAGTCATCTATAAATCTGACCCATAAAACTAAATGATCCAACCACATTTCGTTGCTCTCTGACCAGGCCACCTACTTCTACCAACAAACAAATTTGCTTAGGTGGGGGTGAGGTAAGTGCTCATGACAGTTCCTCTCATCTGTCTGTACAATTTCCCCCTAAAAGGAAGATATTTTCAGCGAATCAGAAAGTTAGCATTTTCAACAACATTTCATTGTGCTGGTAATATTTCAGAGGCATCCCCTCCAAAAAATATTCATAGGATCTAATACCATCTTTGTGTACAATGCTTGTATAAAGACTTGTGGTGTAGAGAAGGGTTCTCCATGGGTCAACTTAGTGGGCTCTGAGAGTATGGATAGAGGGATCCAACTGGGCTCAGGGAGGCCTAGAACGGGAATAGAGTCCTGCTGTTGCAGGCCAGGTCCCATGTTCTATCGCCCCAAGCAGGGAAGCCCATTGAGGTATAGATTGTTCTACCCTGGTTTTAGGATGGGAGGGGGTTGTGTTGGACTTGGCTCTTTTTGCAGGATTTTCCCCAAACCTTTTGCTTCTTCCTCCTAATTTTTCCTGACCTGTTGTTGTTGGCTTTAGGACTCTGGGCAGTTTTATTACTGCTAATCAGTGCTAAATTGCATATGCTCTCTGTGTAAATTGTGATTACAATTGGTTCTCCCTGATTGGCATATTTGATTTACTGGTAAGCCCCTAGTAAAGTGAACTAAGTGTGCCAGGGCCTGTAAATCAAATGTCACTAGTGGGCCTGCAGCACTGTTTGTGGGACCTACACGAGTAGCCCTGTAAGTGTATCTCAGACCTGCCACTGCAGTGTCTGTGTGCAGTTTTAAACTGCCAGGTCGACCTGGCAAGTTCACCTACTTGCCAGGCCCTAACCTTCCCTTTTCTTACATGTAAGGCACCCCTATGGTAGGCCCAAGGTACACCCATGGGCAGGGTGCAGTGTATGTGAAAGGTAGGACATGTACTGGTGTGTGTGACATGTCCTAATAGTGAAATACTGCCAATTTCGTTTTTCACTATTGAAAGGCTATCTGCCCCATAGGATAGAATGGGAGGTACTTTGTAACATCTTACAAGTATAACTTCCCATTGGGACAAGATAGAGAAATATAGTTTAGGCTCTCTGAACTCAGAATTTAATAGCACATCTTTTAGTAAAGATGGTTTTTAAATTGTGTGTTTGAAAATGCCACTTTTAGAAAGTAGGCATTTTCTTATTTAACCATTCTGTGTTCCTCTGCCTGTTTGTGGATTGACTGTCTGGTTTTGGAGTCACAGGGGCTGGGGATGTGCATTCACTGTAGACAGCCACTGGGGGGTTGAGGTGTGCCTGGCCCTTCCCGGATGAATCAGAGCTGGGCAGAATAGACCTTTGCTGCTGAATTTACAGTAGTGGGAGGGGATTTCGTTGCACCTGAATAGGGCCTGTCTCCCTTGCACAATGATGTCTCCACCCCCTGTGGTCATACTGCACCAGTGAGGGCAACTGGTTTGGACTGGGCTCAGAGACCCTTGCACAAAGAGAACAAAGATATTTTGGGGTATAACTATTAGACCTAAAACCCCAGAACTTTAGATCACTTCTGGACTCAAGAGGAACCTTTGTCAAGGAAAAGAGCTGAAGAACTGCGAGGAGGAGAACTTTGCTTGAACCTGCTTGAAGAAGATCTCCAAGTGCCTGAAGTGTGCTGGCCTCCTGTTCTGAAGTCTCAGGGACACAAATACTGCATCCCCAGCTCCCCTGAACCCTCTTGCTGAGAGTTCTGACCTGCCAGGATGTCCTATTCCAGTTTTGGGCCTCTGGAGGTTGTTTCTGCTGTTGGGAGCTGGAAGAAACCTACAAGAAGCAAGAAAACCTGTTTCCGACGCCGCTGTGACACCTCGACCTGCAGGAGGCCCGGGGCACCGCTCGTGAAGTGAACGGCGCACCGCCTGCCCTGCACCGCAGCTCCAATGCCTTTCGATGCCCGCCGATGTCTGCAATTATCAGCCGTGCCTGATGCCAGCGCTCTCACTCACTCCGTCATCACCAGCGCCTGCCTCCTGTTATTGCGGCACTGATAGCCTAGGGTGACTCCACAAACTCACCGACTTCGCATCCTCACCGGAACTGTCGCCTCACCACCGACGCAACAGCCTTCCCCTGTCCTGGACTCGACTCGTCGCCTACTTGCGGACACAACGCCTTGCCTCCCTTGCGGCAGCCAGGTAGCCGGCCTCGACCTCGGTGCCAAAGCCTCACCTCCACGACGCTGTGCATCGTCAGAGACTTTGTTTCCAATGTACTGTTTGTTTCGGGGTCTGTGTGACTCCATGCCCGATGCCACGCTCCGTGCGGTCGGCGCTGTACTTTGGATTTATTGCTGTCACGAAGTCGCAATAGCCCTAGGTGGAGCTATTCGTTTTCTACTAACCTTATTTCTCCAATAACTGTTTTAAAGTCGTATTTCATTACCTGTATGTTGCTTTTTTAGGTCGAGCATTTGCGACCTATTGTAATTTTTTATGTTGGTTAAAGCCATCTGTAATGAAGAACAAGAGAACTATGAAGATAAGTTTAAGAGAGGTTTTATTCCGCAACCCCATCCATCATCAAGCTGGGGCAACTGACAAACCTAGAACTCTCAAAGTCCTGGTTCCACACTAGAACATAGAACATAGAACGTGGAACCAGGCCATATCACACTTTTTCCTTCTTAAATTTGAAATACATTTTTTGATAAAGAAGGTATCAGCAAGAAACTAAACATTTACCTTCTTTCCCTTAAAATACACAAAAGAAAAAGAGAAAAACAATATGTCAGTAATACACAATCAATGCAAGCTTAGCTTCTCACAAAATCATTAAGATAACTTGGGCTTTTGCAGACTCTAACACTCTTACGAGTAGGCTCACAATCCAACCGAGAAGAAACCCCGTCAGAAGACTCTGACTCACAAGTGTTGTCATTGCTTGGCCTAACATGAACAACACGACTGTGGTTCCAGATCCGACCATCGTTGGTTTTGACAGCGTTCTTGAACAGTGTAACCACACTCTTTACAGAAGTGAATTTGGACCAGTTTTGACAGCCTACTGGAGCCTTGACTTTGACTTTGTCACCAACATTGAACTTAACAACTTTACCAGACCTGCGAGTGTCAAAATAGATCTTCCTTTTTTGTTGAAGAGCTAATTCCTTGTCCCTCCATTCACCAATACCATTGTCCTTGAGACCTTTATCCAGATTCATCCACCCTGGACACAAAATGGTATTAGGAGATCTTCCTTTGAATAATTCAAAAGGTGTCTTCCCAGTTGAAGAGTGTGGTGTAAATCTGTAAGCAGAAATGCAATTTTGTAACTCATCCCTCCAGTTTAAACAGTTGACTCTCACCAGTTGTATGCTTTCTTTCAAAGTTTTATTCAATCTCTCAATGGCGCCATTTGACTTGGGATGATAAAGAGAGATTTTTTTGTGTTCAATGCCACACTTCACTAAATAATCCTCCATTTCACGTGAACAAAATTACGGCCCATTGTCCGATAGTAACGAACAAGGAAAGCTTTCACGCTTGAAGATAGAATCCAAAAACTTAATTATACATTGTGTCGTGATGTCTCTCACAGAACTCACTTCAATCCATCGAGAGTATAAATGCAACAAAACAATCAAATAGGGAGTTTGATGTTCACCATGAAGAGGACCAACAATATCTATGGCTACTTCATCCCAAGGACACATGGGTAATCTCCTACAAACCATAGGTGGTTGTCTGGGCTTAAGAATTTTGTCGCTCATAGAGCAAGGAACACAATCACGCACCGCACGTTCCACCATGAGATCCAAACCTGGCCACCAAAAATCTTGTCTAATGCGTTCTTTGGTTTTAGAAATACCCATGTGTCCTTCGTGTGCCATCTGGATAATGTTGTTCCTTAAACTCTCGGGTGGGACTAGCCTGGTGCCTCTAGTTAAAATGCCGTCAACAATGACTAACTCATTAGACACTAACGACCAGGGCTTCTCAAGTCTGTTTTCCTTGTCATGTGACAACAACTCCATCACACCCAAAATGTCTGGATCTTTCTTCAATTCTTCCTTCCACACATCTTCTTTAATCACACCTAAAGTGATGTCACACACTCTTACATCAAACTCATCCTCCAGTCCTTCCTCACAAGACAGATCAGTTGAGTCCACAGTGTCCACTAGACGCGAGAGGCAGTCAGCAGACACATTTGAACTCCCAGGAATATATTCAAAAACAAAATTGTACTCCTGCAAAGATATAACCCACCTCCTGATCCTAGAGGAGATTGAGTCTAGGCCCTTTTTTCCAAAAATCTCTTTAAGAGGCTTATGATCCGGCCAGACAGTAAAGGAGGTACCCCAAACAAATTTCGTAAATTTGTTGAGTGCCCAAAAAATGGCAAGAGCCTCTTTTTCAATGACTGAGTAATTTAGCTCAGCACCCTTCAGACATCTCGAAGCACACGCAACCAACTGCTCGTGATCATTTCTCAACTGGAACAACAGAGCACCCAAACCTTTTTTGCTTGCATCAGTTATAATATATGTCACATCACCTGGTTTAAAAGCCTGTAAATTTGGTGCATTCTTGAGATCCATCTTAACCCCTGAAAACTCTTCCTTACACACTACATCCCACACAAACTCAGCGTTCTTGCACAATAAACTCCTGAGATGAACCGTTTTATCAGCGAAATTTCTAATGAACTTGCTATAAAATTCAGCCATGCCCAAGAAGGAGGATAGCTCCTCCTTTGAACATGGTTCTTTCAAATTCTCTATGGTATCTACCAACTCTTTTTTTGGTCTGACGCCACTCCCAGATATGTGGTGCCCAAGGTAATCAACTTCAGTCACCCCAAATTTACACTTGTCACGACGTAAAGTCAGACCTGCTTTAAGTAATCTCTCTAGCACCTTTGCTACTCTGCAATCATGCTCTTCAACAGTTTTCCCATATATCTAGACATCATCTTGGTAACACCTGACACCGGGAATGCCCTTGATGACATCATTCATGATCCTCTGGAAAACAGAAGCGGCTGACACTAACCCGAAAGGCATCCTTAAGAACTTAAATGCCCCCCTGGGAGTTATAAATGCAGTAAGTTCCTGTGAATTCTTATTGAGGGGTACCTGGTGGTATGCTGATGCCAGGTCTAAGGTACTAAAATAACAAGCACCTTCTAAGGTCGAAACCATTTCGTCAATATTAGGGAGTGGAAACTTGTCCACCACAACCTCCTTATTGAGAGCGCGAAGATCCACGCATAGACGAATCTCATTGTTGGCCTTTCTCGCTACAACTATGGGAGCCAACCACTCTGTAGCCTCCACAGGCTCTATCACACCTGTAACAAGTAACCTGTCAATCTCTGTTTGAACTGCCTCTTGCACACTGATGGGAATTCTCCTCACCTTGGCTGCAATGGGTTTTGCACCAAGCTTGAGTTTAATCTGGTGACTATAACCTTTTAAACAACCTAAAGTGTCATTGAACAAACCCTCAAACTTCTTAACAAACTTGTTGTCAACATTCTCAACCGACTGTACTTGCACAGGGGGGTTACCATTAGGATTGAGAATGATACCCAGGCGTGCTTGGTGAGTCCAACTCAGCAAATTGTCTCCTTTCTCTGCCACATAAATTTTAGCATCAGTAAATCTTCCATTGCATTCTACACAACTCATAAAGTATCCCAACATTTTTATGGGAGTTCCACCATAGCCTGTAGGTCTTACATCGGATTTTATTAATTTGACCATACTTGAAAAATTTCTCCCAAACTCCTCCTTAGATATGAACGTGAGATGAGAGCATGAGTCAAATTTCATTTTAATCTTTACATCTCCCACCTTGACCCACTTAGAAGGATGTTCCACACCATACTCATTCACTTGAAAAGAGACTTCTCTCACTTCATTCCTGCTGTCGGTTTTGTTTCGAAAACGACAGTTCTTTGTGAAATGACACCTTTTTCCACAAGAGCTACAAACTACCTTGAGAGCAGGGCATTCTCTTTCATTTGCTTTGTGACCAAATTTACCACATCGATAACACGTTCCCTGAAATATCATCATGTTTTTCTTTTCTTGAGGCATATTTGCCGCCCTATTTTCTTCCTCTCTACCCTTGTTAGCAATGACAGATTTTTGTACAACCTGACATACAACTTCTTCTGTTTTCTCTGCATGACTAGGTGATTTTCCCACTTTACTCAACTCACCAACACATTTAAGCATATGTTCCACACGTTTAGCAATAATCATTACTTCGTCTAATGGCGGCTCATCCTTTAACCAAAGCTCTTCCCTTATTTTATCACTGCTGCATCTTAAAACAAATTGATCCCGTATTCTCTCTTCCACAAGCTCCCCAAATTTGCAACTTGAAGCTAACTTTCGTAGAGCGGTCACAAATTCCTCCACAGTTTCCTCTTTTCCTTGTTCTCTTAAGCCAAAGTAATAACGCTTCATGATGGTGCTTACCTTAGGCAGATAATGTAAATCTAATTGTTTGATACATATCTCATATTCATTCAACCCCCTTTGAACAGCAGGGCTCAACTGTGGCAAGTTCTCTAAGACCTCTTGCCCTTCGCCACCTAAACAGTGAAGTAATAATGCTTGTTTCCTCTCTGCACTCAAATTAGTACCACAAATTCTTGCGTAATTTTTGAATATTTTCCTCCATTTTTTCCACTTCACTGGGGGTTCCCCTGGATTCGACAGAAAAAACGGGGGTGCAGTTACATTTTGCATCTCAACAACCCTTCAACGTTTGATTTCCAACAAGAAAGATCGAGGAAAAAAAAACAAAACTTTTTTTTAAATACAAATTTCAACCACCACTTTTCCCTTTCTTTTCCTATTTTTCAAATACAATTGTAACAATATAAGTGAAAATGTTTACGTCTTAGAATGGGGTCCCCACAATGTCTTTTAAACCAATACTTAAAATTTTCTTAAAATGTCCCAATAAAGGTGTGCTTGTCACCGTGATGACAAGCCTGTTACGTCAAAGAAATATAGGTATATCCTTGAAACACACTACACAAAGTGTGCTTGTCCCGTGATGATAAGCCTTGAGTTTCAATAATAAACTGAAAACCAAACCTCCTTTGATGAACAAAAAACGAGAAACATCCGAAAGACCAGGAGCCTCAAAATGGCCGCAGACGTCCTCGCGTAAACATTTGGCCCTCTTTCTATGCTTGGTAGGGCTTGTTTCCTTGGCGCAGGAGAGAAACAGCTTTCGGTCTTGTTTCTTCTGGCAATAGAGCACAGCCAACAAGCGCGTCACACAGCGTGAAACGCAGACAGGCCCTGCGTTTCAAAGATCGGCGCTTCGCCTCAGCCGATCCTGCAATACCTCCTGGCATGGAAACTTGGGCCAACCGCTCCACGCTGCGTCCTCTGACTTCCGCTGACTTCCGCTGACCTCCTCCGTCAAAGGTAGATGTCTCGTCTTCACCTTTTATTCCCGGATCTCGCTCCTCTTGTCTCCCGCTACCAATGTTCCTTTCTTAATCGATTTTCCTATCTTCCGATGTTGGGTTTGCTTAACCCCTTCGATGAGCGTGACGAGCTCAGCTCGTCATGCTGCGCGGTAGCGCTGTGCGCATGACGAGCTGAGCTCGTCACGACCACACCCGCGATCGGAATGTCCAGCACACGAGCGGAATTCCGATCGCGGTCAAGGGGTTAAGCGCTCTCACCCACGCAAACGTCGCCAGTGTAATGAAGAACAAGAGAACTATGAAGATAAGTTTAAGAGAGGCTTTATTCCGCAACCCATCCATCATCAAGCTGGGGCAACTGACAAACCTAGAACTCTCAAAGTCCTCGTTCCACACTAGAACATAGAACGTGGAACCAGGCCATATCACACCATCCCCCAGCTTTTGATTTGTTTGTTTCAGTGTCCCTCAAAAATCCTTGCTTGCCAGTGGTCAGTCCTGCCTCTTTGTCCCTCCTTTCTCTCTTCCGTTCCTCCCATGCAGCAGGGACTAAGTGCTGTCTCATCACACTACAGTTCTTTGTCTGTTCTCTGGGGGACTACTTTATTTCTTTGTTTCCTGCTCTGTTTCTGTTTGCCTGTGTGTAGTTTAGGCACCATAGCTGATTACATTTAAATACGTTTTCCTCCCTCCCACCTCCTCCTACTTCCACAGTTTTATTGGGGGTACTTTTTTCGCCAGGCCTCCCTCTTCGTGGTTATATGTTTTAGGCTTTTAAGCAGTTTTCGCTTTCGACCGACCGTCATTTGGGCTTCTTTTTAGTAGGATGTTAGTTTGGGTTTGGGCTTTGTTTCACGGAGGATTGGGCTTGTTTTTTGGTAGAAGAGCAGAACAAGCCTTCGCAGCGCAAAAAGCTGGCAGTGAATGTCTGACTTTTTGGCTTTGCCAGTGCTTGTTTAGGACTTGTGCCCTGGTTGTGCGTGATTTTGCAACAGGTGTGTTTGGCCGGAAACGCAGTTGCCCTTTTTTTCCCGGGCCCAGCCCACTGGTGGCTGCTCCAAGATAATGAAGACAATTCTTCAATCGACAGGAAGTGCTTGGGTGTGGCACGCCCTCGTGTCCGTGTCTTTGCCTACATAGCAACGTACACAAGCTACAAGTCTACAACTGTCTAGTGTTTACGGTGTGGCTCGTTGTTTGGGTTGCACTAAACACATGTTGCAAG
The DNA here is from genome assembly GCA_963921515.1 of Calotriton arnoldi. Taxonomy (NCBI): domain Eukaryota; kingdom Metazoa; phylum Chordata; class Amphibia; order Caudata; family Salamandridae; genus Calotriton; species Calotriton arnoldi. Next base: position 17,315 of record CAWUFW010026655.1, read on the forward strand.
TGCAAAGCGTCATGCTTACGTTAATTAAATAGGGCAGCTTCGATAATGAAATAATAAGATTCATTATGTGAATAAAACTCAGAATTTCTAAAGTTTATTAAAGAGGACAATCGTTTTTTAAATTAGAATAGTGTTTGGAGAAAACCTACCTCCTCTGAAATAAGAATGTGGCATTCATTTTCTCGCGTAAAGCACTAGAAATGCTAATGAAACGTTTCCAGTCTGTTTATCGTTCGATAGCACCTGAGGATACGTGGATATGCGTGGAAAAGGTACTGAGGGGCAGAGGTACTGTAAATGCTATATTCAGGGAAATGGTTATGGATAATAAAAAGTAAACGCGCAAAATGTTGTAAAGGGAATAGTGTTTATTGTATGCTACTGCCACCTAGAGGTTTAAGTGTAAATCTTAGGAGATCAAAAATACGCATACAACACAGGGCGCAACTGTCCTACCTACTGCTTGAGAGCATCAAGGAAGTATGACAGTTTTTAGGTCGAGCCTAGAGCAGCGCATGCGCTGCTTGTGAGACTTTTAGTAAGGGGGTTTGGAAAGCTGACCAGACGCTCGTGCGTCATGGCCTTTTTCCTGCGGTTACTGCGCGCAGGGCCGACATCTGTTTTGCATTATCGTGCCCGATAATGCAAAACAGATGTCTCGCTGTGGCGCGCGCAGATCGCTCGCTGTGGCGCGCGCACCACTCGCGTCGCCCCCACCTCCTCCCCGCTCGTGCCTTCAAATGCTTGTCCTTCGTGAGGTTGGGGTGTAACATATTACCCCTACTGCAGCGCAGGAGGCATCACACCTTTGCATGTGGAGAGGAGACATTGTCGCTAAATAGCATAAACGTTTACCTTAACTATTTCACACCTAGAACAGGAATTATGAGTTCCAGTTTTATGTAGAGAGCTTTATACCTCAGTCTATTCATTAACCGCCATAAAGAGCGGGTGCTTTTATCGTCCAATTTAAGACAACACAGTCATCTTAGAAAAGCTGCGTTGACCTCGTCAGGGTTCGAACAAGTGAACAACCAGGAGGTAACAGCCCGTGTCAGCGGAGAGCGTTTAACTGATGGAGCATTAGACAGATCAGCGAGTTAATCAGCGGACGGAGGAGGCATCAGAGAGCAGTGCCAAAGAGGAGAGAAGCCGACGCATGCATTTGTACAGCAGCTGCTGTCGGAAACCGTGACAGCTCAACCTTGTTATCTTTTCTTTTTGTTTTTTTCAATCTTTGCTTTAATTAACACAAGTATTCACATTTTCATACTTAGAAAAGCCAAGTCCTTGTGCTTTCCTAATATTACATAATGCGTTTTTCGCTGCTTGGATTTCATGCGCACCTGCAGTTCAGCACTTCGAAAGCCTGGGAAATAGATCATTATATAATAGATCATTCTATAAAGCAAAGTAAACCTTGGCGGTCTCTCAGTGGATTCCCCACAGACTTATCACGATGATGGCTCAGAACCAGATGCAAGGCAGGGAGCGTCTGCCCACTCTGTGCAGCGTTCACATGCTGTTTGTGCACAGAAATAGCACAGTGGAAGGAAAACAAACATGTGGCTGTAGGACAGCGGTATTGCTTTCAGCCGCTTTCCTGTGACTCTTTATTAAACAACTCTCAAACTCCAAAAAATAAACCACCCATCTGCCCTTAATGTTAAAAGCGTAATGTAATGTAGTGCTATGTACCAATATATCCTGATTTAGGCTGTTAGAGAAGAGATTGCGTCCCTCACACATGCCCCCGATACAGTGGCGCAACGTAAAATGAAGGCTCAATGTGATGAAGCTCTTCGACGCCTCGTCAGGGGTAGCATGCGCTATATAAATGCAATTACAATGATATTCATTGACCTTTGGATGAATGAGGGCCCTCAAGGGCTTGGGGGCCCTCAAAAGGAATTGTCCCCCCCCCCGCACCGCAGGGGCCTATGTTACGACCCTGCCCTGAAACAAGGCTGAGAGAGGATATGGAGAAAAGGCCCTCATTGTAATTTGCGGGGTAAATGGATGGTAAATACCGCACATGTTACGCATGGCTACCCTGCGCACATCAGTTAGGAGTCGCAGCTTTGACCCCTGGATTCCCCCTTACGACCCCTGGCACAGACATTGCGACACCTGGCATAAGAGGTCGTTGAAGCAGAGCCAGTAACATGAAGCCTTTTTAAACTTTCTTATGCTGCAGCAAAGTTTGGCAACAGGAATAAACTCAGCAGTGAAACTGACAATTCAAAGAAACAAAATCTTACCACCGTTACTAAACTGGGGTCCCTGTTATGACCTGCTTTTGTAGCGTGTTTTGGAGGGGTGCCCTGAAACGCAAATAACAAGCAGTGGCATAGCCAATAGGTCTCGCCTTTGGGGCCTTATAAGTATTTAGTTATGCAGCACAATATCCTTCCTGCAACAAAATCAACTGTTGCATGGCTAAACACTTATAAGGTCCCAAAGGCGAGACCTGTTGGCTATGCCAATGCTTGTTTTAATTGTCAAGTTCATGCTGTCCGTTGCAGATTCTCCTAACTGAATAGTGAGCGAGAGTCTTAATTGTATTAAAGACAAGGAGGTGAAAATTATAGTCTCCAAGTTTGTAAGAAAATAAGCTGCAGGTTTCCAATGCGATAACACGGAGATCAAGGTTCACTAGAATCAGTCAGTGTGGCACATCGTGAAAATTCAAAGCGCACCAGGAGAACATTGTGCAGAACCCTATTTACTAGGAGCTGTGTACCAATGGGGTCATGGGCCACTCATGCAAAAAAAATGTTTTAGTGAAAAGCTACAGCGTCATGACACAAAGGCAAACAAGCGTCTCTTGCATGCACATGCTCCTGTACAAATGTATATGTGTAAACAGTCGACCAAAGGTGAGCCACATAAAATGTGTAGTTCTGCAGAAAGTACACATATTGCATGTGAAAATATAATGCAGTATTCATTTGCAAAGATGGGGCCCTCCCTTGGACTACAGCTGTTGAATGTCATTAGGTGCCAGGAGGTGACACAGGAAAAACAAGCATTGAAAATGCAATAGGTCTCGCCTTTGATTAAGTTAAAGCCATTTGCTTTACTAATGGTTTTGTATAGCAAAGCAAATGGCTTTAACTTAATTAAAGGCGAGACCTATTGCTTTAGACTTTGCGCAGAAGCCATTGTGAAAGCAAAAATGAGCGCCGTGCTGCAACATGAAGGATGTTAGATCCCTTACTGTGCACAGAACGGAGCAGAAGAGAGGCATTCCAAGAGGGCGAGCCACCAAGGAGATCACCAAAGCTTCCGGTTATGTAGCTAGCGGGCGCCGTGCATTATTAATACCTCACCATTAAGTGTCATGCCCTTGGCTTACTAGAGCACATAATATGCAAAAACGGTGCCCTTGATGCACACTGGCAAATGTAAAGGGTAGAAACCCCACACGAGCTCACCCCGTCTAAAGTCACAGTGTGCATTTAAGATGAACACGCACATATATGCTGACGAAATGAGAACAAGCGCCTTTAGATTACAGCCGAAAAAATCATATGATAATTAATCTGGACAGGCGGAGAATGTGTTGTTACTGTTAATCGCCATCCTGCTAGGTCTGCGCTTTGGAACCCATATCCGACACTTAATAAAACAGACTCACGGCAGAAAATAACTCCTTAAAAACACAGCATGCCTTTTACAGTTGATATCACCGCAATCCCAATGGAAATTAAAACATGTCGCTGGCCTAGCTTTCGCACTGCTAAACCGGGCTTTTTCTTTTCAGGGGGAGGGGGTGGTGGTCAGCAGTTTGTTTGATTTGCACTATAAGTATTATTGTCCCTCCCCTGCACAGCGAGGACGTGTCGCCGGGTTCCCATACCCCGTCCCCGCAGCAGAGGGGGAGTAGGCATTAAAACTGCAAGGGGGAGGGGGTAAATTGGGACTGCGATAGCTCCCACCCGACTGCCCCTATACGTGCAGCATCAAATCAACTGTAACTTGTGTTAATTTACCGTAAGGGGAAAACATGCAGATTTCTTTAACTCGCTTTTTCCTTGAATTTATGTAGCAGGAAGCCCGAGGGCTACACATTAACCTCGTGGCCGCTGCGGCGCAAATAAACAACACACCCCCTTCCTCCAAGGACTGCACAATGCCCCCGCCGCCCCCAACTGTCCAAAGACTGTGCACAGAAATAAAAACGTCCTAAAACATCACAGTTCTTGCTGAGAACGCAGTTGCATATTCAGCCTTCACGTGTCTCTTCAATACATTAGATATTTTAAAAGTACCAGTAAATGCCGTTTTCAGCTCACATTTCTAGTTCCCATGCAGTCCCGGGTGCACTTCTCTGCATCATCTGCCTATGCCACACATAGGCAGCCTCGAGCCCTATTCATTATTGTCTTGAAAAGGGAGTGTGTTTTTCTCGGTCTCCGAGCCCTGTAACACGAGCCCAGCATAAACGCCTTTGAGCCATAAAATCACACAGGGTGCTGCGAGGAGAAGAAGACGCGAAAATCTGAAAATGCATTTCAGTATGCGCCCCAGATCAAAGGCAGCAAACCTGTGTACGCAACTGTTAAAATGCGATCGCATGAAAGACGAGAAGCCGCCATGCACGCGTGTAGTGCCTGTTAATGAGCTGAGCATACATCGACACAGCGAGTGAAAAAGCACACATGGGTGTGCAGCAGGAGAGACACGAACACGCACACTGCTGTTATGAAGGCTGCGTGCATAGCGCCAGGAAGAAGAAGGGGCCCGACGGGGGGAGGGAGGGAAAGCGAAAGCACGCCGCTATGCGCGCGCGTGTGCACATACCTACGCTAATTAAAGTAAACAAAGATGGTGTCGGGCTGTCCACATGCGCGTGCATTTTTTTGTCCCTCTGTACGCGTGCACATCTTGAATTGATTACAAAAAGCCCTCGCATGGCGAGAGCAGTGCTGCGCGCTGCTAACGCCAGGTGAGACCTAAAAATAATCAGAGAGCACCTTGCCACACACACTAACATGTCCAACTACATTTCACTGCAAAGTAGTGATTGTTTGCGGCACTATAGGAGCCTATGTATTTGCTTCAAATGTTTTCATTTGTGTATGCATGTATTTGTGTAGATATCTACATATCCATAGCTATAAATAAAGATACACACACACACTCATACACACACACACACACACACACACGGTAGGTAGGTAGGTAATATGGTCCCAATATTGTCAGCAATGAGTTCTGGTGACATAAACCACGAAGCTGAAATTAGAGTCAATTGTAAATGTCTCCAGAACCCAAAGATTGCAATATAGGACCATGTTACACGTTACCGTTTATGTATTTTTTATGTGACATGTTTACATATATTTTAGAGTAGTTATCTTGAAAAATCTGTTTTCTTCAAGCAGCTGACAATGAGCACTGATTGGAATTAAAGTGTTAAGGTATACCTTTCATAAATCAATTGTTGATAAAAGAATGGATAATGGTGAGGGCCAGTGTATTTATGCAAACCTGTGAATGCCCCCGTTACCACGTAATCATTGAGGTATGACATATGGCACATAATTTGTTTAGTTTGCAGATCTCACAAAAGTTCTTTCTAGCTCAAATTTCTGAAAATAGTACACAAATGTATTTGCCACATGATTTACCCTTCTGTCCCAAAATTACATAAGCTTGCCACTTTATGAAGATAACCTGATTGCACGTTTTTAGTCGTGCGTGACATGAAAACACTTTCTACACAGCCTCAAAACAAAAGCAACACTTTTCCAACCATACACGCTACTTGGCGTAGCTTTCTATAATCGTGGATAAGCACTGCAATGCCCCACATAGGAGTAGAAAGCACTTAAGAAGTGACTAAGATGCTTCAGGTGGAGGGGTCCACTTACGACTTTGGGTCCTATCTTGCCACATACATCGGAGTACGGCTCTACAAATGTGAGTTCACAAAAGTCAACAAGAAAAGGTAACTGCTTATTGTGGACTGCATTTCACTAATCCAAAGGGAGAAGGACTTTGCCTAAAGATAAATATGCAGGTGGGCATTGGTGAATCAATGCCTTTCACTGGGCTCTCTGTCCCCATAGCACAAGACAGTTTAAGGTCCTTCCTGGCAGTTCAGTATTTTTTTATATTTTAAATGTGTCATCTTTGTTGCCATGTTCACTCTGAGCTTTTTCACTAGTGCTAACTGAAAGTGAAGAAATACCTTGTGCAGTGTTCACTGTGGTGTGCTCACAGGCAGAGAGTTAGAGGCTGGAAGATGCAGACAGGCTCCTGTGTGGTGCCAGTGGTTCTCTTTTGATTGTGATGTCCACATGATGCAGTTTCTCAGTGTATCTTTTACACATGAATAAGTCATTAAATAGATACATAGGAAATATAAAAGGAAGAGTAAACAAATACTTTTTACACATAATCTTAAATTTGAACACATGACCGAACCAGACCGAACCTGAATTCGGCGCGGTCAGCAGTCAGACACACTCTGAGAACGAAAGGTGAGATGTACGAAACATTTATGAAGTCAAAAACACTCCGATTCGAATTTTGCAACCATAAAAGCGTTTTTGGCCATGTACCAATCCCGTTACAGTAGTCGGTAGAGTTTTACCAACTCGTAAAACAGAATTGTCACTGGGTGCTTATTCTGTACGTGGCTACCCTTCCAAATATGCTAAATGTATCAATGGTTTGCAACAGGAATTCCGGTCTCAAATCTGTGAAAAGTTACTGACTCCTCAGTGGGATGGTAACTTATTTGCTAAAGGAAAGAGATCCTCTTCCCCTTAGTGAATTGTGGACCTACTTTTTGAATATTAATGAGATGGGTCAGACTGAGGCAAACGCAGATTTGGAATTTTACAAACCGACCTATTAGTACTGTAGTCTGAAAACACATTTTAAACAGAAGGATAACTAAAAAAATCAAAAAGGATAAAGAATGGAAAGGAAATAGCATTGGCAAAGTAAATTATAAGCATGTCAGCCGTGCTCTGAAGTGCACTTCATTCCCAAACTGATGACCTGAGTAAGAATGTACAAAGACCAAATCGCAAGACTGATGATAGCTTTCCATGCACACAGATGCCAGCAGTGCAGGATGCACTCAACATGCTCTCCAGTGCGGGCTCTTAATGAGAACTCCGCGAGCTTGCTCAAGCTTCATAAAGGGGAGTAAGGTGACCTGTGTAAGAGATGATAGTAGTTCTCCATACTTGATGTGCTGGCTGAGCTGTGCTGAGTGTGGACTCGGGTAGATTGTTTATGGCTTCAATACCTTACACAGATGGTTTACTGAGTTGGTTTTGGTTCATATGTTTCTGTAGTGTGTGTCATTGTTTAAGGGGTATTGTTGTCAGAAATGCAGAGAACTGTGCCTCAAGTTGGGGGGTGGAGGGAGTAGAGTACAGAGCACTAGTTAGAATAGTAGTGGGACTCACTGGAGCATGGCGATGTAACTAACTACTCATCAGATGATCTCGATTGCCATACATGGACCAATGTGCAAGGCTCGCTGGCTGCCAAATGATGACCATGATGGTGTGTTATGGAGCAGCCTCCTGTGTAACACTCCACACTTGGACGTACAAGGGTTCAACAATCCCAAAAAGGTTTGATTGATAGAAGTATATCTCGACAGACATGCAACAGGTACTGCTTTAATACAGGACACGCATAACAGACACCGATCTTAAGCTGTTTATAAGTAAGTGTGGAGAACGGCGGGACAACGCAGGACACCCAGGAACAGACATCCCGGACTGGGGTGTAAGAGGGACATTCTAACTGTATTTTCGTGAGTTTTTCTTAAGCAAGGGAGGGGGGAGATTGTGGGAGGGAGGTGGATTCGTTGTTCTTATGTGTGTATGATTCCGTCCTTCCTGTAGCTTCGTAAGCTCATTGACAGGTGGCACACACAGGGGGAGTGCTCATTGTATTCTTTTTGCATGTTACATGTGTCACTGAAACTAATAAAGAAATATAAAACAATAAGTAAGTGGGGACTACATGAATACTATGCAGCACACAGCACCTTTGCACATGGTGTGGTCATTTTGATAAATAGAATGGTAGATTATAAACACGAGGAAGCAATAAGAGACCCGGAAAGGAGATACTTAGTGGTAATCGGACACCTATACGATCAACCAGTCATCCTAATAAATATATATGGTCCAAATATTTACACTGTAATCAAATATGGTGAGGTAGTTTCAATCCGGTCTTGGACACTGGTCTTGTTGGAGTACTACAGACCCCAACACAATCTAGGGTAAATGGGTGCGAACCTCAGGAGCGACAGGGATGTTGAAACTCCAAGACCCCGTGCGAGCTAAAAAGGCATTGAGAGAATATACTTGTTCTGCTCATCAGATCATGCCTCCTTTTCCATGATAGGTTTTAGGCTGCGTTCACAGTGGCTTATGTCCTGGATACAGGAGGGAAAATACTTACCCCGCTCTCCCCGGTTGCATTACACATCACATTTATTGAACAAAAAGACAGAATACTCTCTTGGAGGTTCCCTTCAAGGGTTCTACATGACACAGCTTTTAGATCTGAGATATCCTCTGAGATAACGGAATCCTTCACCTTGAATCCCAATACAGTAGAAATACGAGCCAGTCTGTGGGAGGCCTTTAATGCAGTTATCCGAGGGGGGTATATCCACCCAAGCAGGGATTCTAAAAGCCATGCACACTCATTCATCCCAGCCAGAGAAACAGCTAAGTCACTTAGATGGGAAAATGACGGTGGACAGGACTGCTGCCGAACTGGCATCTTTCAAGGAAACAGCAGAGAGAGAAGTACAGTTTATGGGTAAGAAACGCAGGCTCAACAATATGGGGAAGAACTTGGCATGGCTGCTTAAATATCACCTCAGATCTAACATTATAGCAAGTATGAGAAATAAGATGGAAAACCTGAAAATGACGTCCCAGGTTGGTCTGGGTGTTTGTTACGCTTGTTATGAAGAATTTTACTCTACACACATAACATTTGACAAGAGGACGAGGGAAAATATCTTAATGGCATTGACATGGAGTTGCTGGATAGAGGGGAAAGGGTCCCACTTAATGAACCATTGTCGGAGGAAGAGATAACAAGCATTTGCAATGCAATAGGTCTTGCATTTTCGAAACTTTGACCTACTGGTAAGGTAAATGACAATGCCTTTTATTATTGCAGGTTTTTAAACACATAAATAAAAGGCATTGTCATCTACAATGCCAATAGCTCAAAATCTCGCAAATGCGAGACCCATTGCATTGCAAATGCTTGTTTGTTGTTTTGGTCTTGTTGTGTTTAGATAAAGATGCTTTATTTTTCCTAAAATGATGTGGTCCCCATTTGTGGTGTTATCACTGTGTGTTTGAGTACAAATACTCTACACATTGCCTTTGGGAGAAGCCTGTCTGCTTGTGCCAAACTACCCAGGGGGTGAGCAGGGGTTATCTAAAGTGTGTATCCCCCATACCCTGACTAGAAGCAAGTGTCCCTATTTGGACAAAGGTGCCTACCTCTGCCAACTAGAGACCCCCATTTCTAACACTTGTTATGTTCAAATGTGATCATGAGAAATCAGATTCCCATTGTATGTCATTAATGTTTCTCAAAACATCCTTTGTATCCAGAATATAAGAACTTAATTCCTTAACAAAAGGAAATAAATAATAGTCAACATAGATTAAGGTATTCTCCAGCAAACTCATTTTGAAAGACACTCCTGGATGTGCTGGGTGGTTCTCCATCCTTTTATGAATTTTCAGTAAATGTAAAATGTATAAATAATAAAATGTAGGGATCCAACAATCCAAGTGTCGAAAAGAACAAGTGTAGCAAATGAGCCACGTCTATTTAGCAGGAGAGTGATCAGTGTGGTATGTAGCTAGTAATACATTTAGACTACAATGTTGCAAACATTTGACTAAAACATGGTGTGGTAACACTCTGTCAATTACAGACAGGACATTTTCCATTGAAATGGTAACTAAATTTGCATTAGATATGCAGTTGTTCTGATAAACCACTATAATGCACAAACAATGTGTGGAAATCAGGTTGTAGCAAATATTTATCATTTGCATATCACACAAGAAAAGTGTTTTGATTTGTTTGCTCCTATTAAAAGGTTGGTTTCCATCACACTAGAGTTACAAAAAACAGTGTGCCTTTTTTGTGGGTTCCTTGTTGGTGATCTATTTTGAAATACTTCTACAGTTCATTTACAGGTATTAAAAAGTTGTTGTGAGTTAGATAAAAATTGACACCATACAACCTTTCCTAAAATACTCCCTGTATGCCAGCAACATTGTTGCAGAGTTCACGCTATATAAGCCTCTCAATTTGCAGTCAGAGAAAGAAAAGAAAACACCAATCTTCATGTTAAAAGAATAAGCAACAATTTGCCATAAGTCATTGCCTGACATTTACATTTTGTCTTTTAACGCACTACACACTTAACAAGATTCAAACAACATTTAACGTCCTCTTTATTGCTTATTCATCTTCTGAACTCCAGCATGATTAATTTAGGTGTGCTGCAGCACCTCCTACACCCCTACTTCTAGCACCTAGGTTTACAGATGAAAGCTCTAATTTCAGCTAAATTGGGAATGAAGCAACACCTTAAAGTTTGTGAACAAAACTGGTGATGATGGGTATTTGTTCAACGAGAACCCATTTATCTGTATCTGCCGCAGACTGCTCTCCAGAACACTATTAGAAAAGTGATTATGCATTGATTTTTTATTTATAGTACTTGTGAGAAAGTGGAATTATTAGTTGAGGTGGATGGGAGTCCACCTCAAGTAAAAATGTCACTAAGTTGTCTGGTCCAGTAAAGGTTTCAGTAATTAAACCTGAGCTCAACCCCTGGTAGCTATGGCACAGAGCGGGCATGCTTAACTTAAGAAAATGTGTAAAGCATTTAGAAGTACCAACCCAGTTAAAAAATGTAAAAACAGCTCACCAAAAATCCTACTTCATGTTATAAACATAAGAGAATAACTTAATGAACAAAATGACACCAAAACAACAAAAATCCAATAAGGGGAAACTGAGATATGATTTTTTTTAACTTTGAAGAAAAAACTACAGCAGGAAGCATTAAGCACCAAACATGGTCATCTGGTTGCGCTTGACTAGGACCTATGTACCATTTCATGCCGCCCATGATGGAGCATGGATTGATTGCAGAAACCAGGTCCGACCTGGTCGGAAGCTTTGTCTTCTGACTAAGGGGCCGATTCCGATCTCGGCCGGTAGCGCACCGAATCGGATTCGGCTTAACCGGATCCGATTCGGAGCCCTCTTACCCGACCGATTCGAACGCGCGTCCGGCCGAGCGAGTACGATGCGAGCACACGCGAAATCGCCGACCGACTCGTTCACGGGTCCGAACCGCACCGACCGACTCGCACGGACTTGAACGCACCGCGTGATGGAGACGTTCCCCGGCCGGGCAAGTACAATGCGCGCCTTGAGCAGCCTGACCGACTCGCACAGTCCGGCTCGAAACAGCTGTCGGAGCCGGACTTTGGGGGTCCGTGTCGGACCCCCCTGTACGTGTAGCCGCACGAGTCGCACACAGGGGGGGACCCATGGGTCCCCCCTACTTGTGCGTGTGCGGCGCGAACCGCATCGACGTGTACCCACTGTAGGGGGCGCCCTCGTTCGCCTCGCACCCATTGAGTCAATGGGAGCCCGCGTACGCGTTGTACGACCGGCTCCCATTGACTTCAATGGGAGTCTGACCGAATCGAGTCCGAATGCATGCGTGCGCATCGTACTCGTTCGGTCGGACTGCTGCGGTCCGATTCGGTCGGAATTCTCTCCGGGTCCGGCTCGGTCGGAGAGATTTCCGGCCTGAATCGGAATCGGCCCCTAAGTCTCTGAAATGGAAGTCAAAAGTCCTCAGCCGGCAATGCTGTAGGCTGTGGCTGAGAAGGTTGTCCACAATGCCGGATATCCATCAGATGAGGTCCCAGTGTAGCCATTTTAGCAGGAAGGTTCTTAGCAGGAGAAACCCAAAATTTGAGACCAAGGACGGTCCATCACCAGCCAGATACTTTTGGAGCCTTCGCCCAGTGAAGATTTCTATGTTTGGACTTAGTTACTTTTTTTAGTTCGGGTTCCTCCAGCAGGGCAAGGCTACAAGCTGGAGCTGAACAGGAATCCAGGAGGCCAGATATTCTCTCGATGACGTCCCGCTAAAACAAATTAACTTCTGCAGAAAAACTCCAAGTGGGAGCAATCTGAGTGTTTGGTCCCGCAGCAATGCACATTCTTTGGATTGACTTGGCAGGTCTTTGGAGCCAGAACGTTTTTAAGTCCTGTGGCTGGTCAGCTGAGCTCTTCATGAAAAAGGGTTTCTTGCAACTTTTTGTAGCCCTGTGGCTTAATAGGAGGTCAGCCAACTGATCCTAGGAGGGCACACCTTTGTCCTTTGTACAAGTGGGAGCAGGTCCAGCCCTTTAGATCTCCCCACAGGTCTCAACAGCAGGTGCAGTCATTCTTCGTCTTCCACAGGTCCAGATAGTTCTGAAGAGTGTCCCAGGATTGCCACATTAATGCCAGTCTCTAGCATATGGGTGGGGTGACCCCTGGCCCCTCCCTGACCAACTGGGAACAAGTTCCCGAAAGCAACCCACTCACTTTTGCAGTAGTTGCTGTGTGCCTTCTTTAATTGTTATCACAAATTTGATTTTACCTTTAAATTGGATTTGAAATGACTATCAAAAAGAGTTTTTGAATTATATTTCTAGCAGTTTCCGAACCATAATTAGAGGGAGAGCTGTGATGCAGCGGCCAGAGCGGCTGACTCCGGAGCGTGGGGCTCACGGTTCGATCCCTGGTGGCAGCTCAGCTCAGCATCCTGTGACTCTGGGCAATAGCTTCCCTAGAGGCCCCCAGCACCTTGAAACCTTAAGGGGTGATATGTTTGCGCTTTACAAATAGGAATTATTTATCATTATTATAAATATAATAATAAAATGCAGTGCTTTCCTATGGAACAGCCAGCCTTGCTTAGTGAAAATAGCTTTTGGAGCTTTTTCAGTGTGAGGACATGTGTAACATATAATGTATTTTGTACGCGCACAACCTATTTTGAAGTGGCAATTAAGTTGAGATTCCTATTTTCTGGTGTGCTCCTGGGGTAACGTGCTCCGATCTGGGACGTTGTGTGTTATAAATCAATGGTTGCGCATCCGTGTGTGGGATGCGTCCCCCTGGGCACAATCCGAACCCTGTGAGGGGTTTCTTCGTTGATGTGCTATGTTCAAAACCCAATTGTATTAAAAAGAATAGTAATTCCAGGTGGTTCGATAGTTGTTGTAGATTTTTAATCCACAATATGAATGTATGACAGAATATCGACGGACAGAAAATCGACCTGCAAAAATATTGACACAGAAATATAGAAGTCAAAAATATCGAAGTCCAATCTACATAAAGGTAAGTACAAAAATATCGGAAAAAAATAGTTGTCAAAAATATTGAAGTTAAAAATATCGTTTTTTAAATGTTTTAATAATAATGTAAAATTAAGTAAATAATACATATAATTAAAAGAAATATAGGTAAAAATATTAAAAGATATTTAAAAATAATAACTAATACATTAAATGTTAAAATAAATTAAACATATACATATAAATTAATATATATACTTACTCCACATAGTGCAACAGTAGAGAAAGCGTTGAATAGCGTAGGGGTAAAAATTACTATTCCCACTCCAGAGAGAGCAACAGTAGGGAAAGCGCTGGATAGCGTAGGGGTAAAATTACTATTCTCACTCCAGTGAGTGCAACAGTAGGGAAAGCGTTGGATAGCGTAGGGGTAAAAATTACTATTCCCACTCCAGTGAGTGCAACAGTAGGGAAAGCGCTGGATAGCGTAGGGGTAAAAATTACTATTCCCACTCCAGTGAGTGCAACAGTAGGGAAAGTGCTGGATAGCGTCGGGGTAAAATTACTATTCCCACTCCAGAGAGTGCAACAGTAGGGAAAGCGCTGGATAGCGTTGAGGTAAAATTACTATTCCCACTCCAGAGAGTGCAACAGTAGGGAAAGCGCTGGATAGCGTAGGGGTAAAATTACTATTCCCACTCCAGTGAGTGCAACAGTAGAGAAAGCGCTGGATAGCGTAGGGGTAAAAATTACTATTCCCACTCCAGAGAGTGCAACAGTAGGGAAAGCGCTGGATAGCGTAGGGGTAAAAATTACTATTCCCACCCCAGTGAGTGCAACAGTAGGGAAAGCGTTGGACAACGTAGATGTTAAAAATAACATACTTATAAATGAAATAAATATTGTAATTAAATAATGATTTATTAATAAATTTAGAGAAAAAAAAGCTACAAATATATCAAAAATAATAATTACTTTAATAATATTAAATACTTCCCACCCTATTCCCCAATAAACACACAACACACTCCACATAAAATTTCACACAATTAAATTAATTTTCAATTAATGAATTAATAAAAATTTATTTGCAATTAATAATTACATTTAAAAAATCGTCAATAACAATAAATATGTAATAAAATTAATAATTAACAAAAAAATAATTATCAATATACCAATAAATAATATCTA
>CAWUFW010026656.1:0-31911 GCA_963921515.1 Calotriton arnoldi
ATTACGTATTGCTCTCGGAAGAGACTGGTAAGGGATTCTCTTCTGTAGGCATTGTTTTCAACATTTACTAACAGCTTATTAGTGAGACTACTAACACCAATAGTTACAAGTTGCTGCTGGCATACTAATGGTATTTTACTCTGCAATGTTGCAAGAATAAAACGAAAGATACAAAATGAAGAGTGGCAGTGCTAAAGTAGAAGAAATAGAAATGAGGATCGAAAGGTGTGTTTTTTTTATAGTGTCATGAGATTTAGGAGGGTGTTAGGCTGAAACAGATGCGAACAATGGACTCTCACATTCTAAAATTATGTTATCAGAAAGCAATCTGATAAGGTTGTTGTCATGGTTTGAGATACTCATCAGATGGGATTGGATGGAGTACGCATTTTGTAAATAAAATCTGCTTCAATGTAATTCACTCCTAATGCATACTTTAATAACATGAGTGGAAGTACTAAATGTATAAGTATAAGAGTGTACAATACTGAAATGTGCACAGGCATGATAGTTTATGATTTTAGTCCAAATAATGAGAATAATGCTAACTGGATGTTATTCTGTTCTTCCTAACTGCAGAAAATAAACGACAAAAAGAAAAATCTTTATACTTCGTGAGTGCATAGTGTGTTTTAGAAATTATTCACTGTTTTGCTAAAAAATTAAATGGTATTCTAGAATTGTTAGAGGATGTGCTTCTCCGTGCTCCTGTCCTTCAAATGTTAGCAATGTTTCAGAGTACAGATATTTTAATGGCTCTGTTCCTAATAAGTCTTTTAGAATTCTTTCCTGTCTAGGGGCGTAGGTTGTAGATGATATGAATGCACTATTTCAATGTTTAAATACATTTGTAGCTAGGTTTCCTTCCTTTCTCTCTTTGACCTTGCCAGGCAGGTCGTCCCCCCGCCCACACAGCTCCGCCTGTGGTGTCCTGCCCGCCAAGCTGCTGCTGGTGTTTCGCCCTCTGCTTGTGGCTCCCGGTGCCCGCTTTTCCTTCTGTTTCGCTGCCCCCATCTCCCTTGTGTCCATTTTGCCTTCTGTTTCCTCGCTGCCCCCATTGTATCACTGCAGCCTGCTTTTTCTCTCTCTGTTTCGCCGCCCCCATCTCCTTGTGTCCATTTGCCTTCTGTTTCCTCGCTGCCCCCATTGTACTGTGCCCGTTTCCTCTGTTTCTGCTGCCCCCATCTCCTTGTGTCCATTTTGCCTTCTGTTTCTCTCGCTGCCCCCATTGTACTGTGCCCATTTTTCCTCTGTTTCACTGCCTTGTATCTCCCTTGTGTCCATTTTTGCTTCTGTTTCTGGCCAGCCCCCATCTCCTTGTGTCCATTTTGCCTTCTGTTTCCGCTGCCCCCATTGTACTGCAGTCTGCTTTTTCTCTCTGTTTCCCCGCTGCCCCATCTCCTTGTGTCCATTTTGCCTCTGTTTCCCCTCGCTGCCCCCATTGTACTGTGCCCGTTTTTTTCTGTTTCGCCCCCATCTCCCAGTGTCCATTTTGCCTTCTGTTTCCTGCCCCCATCTCCTTGTGTCCATTTTATTTCTTGTTTCCTCATGCCCCCATTGTACTGTGCCTGCTTTTCCTCTGTTTCCTCGCTGCCTCCCATCTCCTTGTGTCCATTTTGCCTTCTGTTTCCCCGCTGCCTCCCATTGTACTGTGCCTCGTTTTTCCCTCTCTGTTTCCTCAGCTCCCATCTCCTTGTGTCCATTTTGCCTCTGTTTCCTCGCTGTCCCCACTGTACTGCAGCCTGCTTTCTCTGTTTCCTCACAGTTCTCATCTCCTTGTGTCCATTTGCTTTGCCTTCTGTTTCCGCTGCCCCCATTGTACTGTGCCTGCTTTTTCCTCTTCTGTTTCTCGCTGCCCCCATCTTCTCCTTGTGTCCATTTTGCCTTCTGTTTCTCGCTGCCCCCCATCTCCTTGTGTCCATTTTGCCTTCTGTTTCCTCTTCGCTGCCCCCATTGTACTGTGCCCGTTTTCCTCTGTTTCCTCGGCTGCTCCCATCTCCTAACCATTTTTGCTTCTGTTTCGCTGCCCCCATCTCCTTGTGTCCATTTTGCCTTCTGTTTCCTCGCTGCCCCCATTGTACTGTGCCTGTTTTTCTCTGTTTCCCGCTGCCCCCATCTCCTGTGTCCATTTTGCCTTCTGTTTCCTCGCTGCCCCTATTGTACTGTGCCCGTTTTCTCTCTGTTTCCCCACTGCCCTCATCTCCTTGTGTCCATTTTGCTTGTTTCCTCGCAGCCCCCATTGTACTGTGCCCGTTTTTTCCTCTCTGTTTCTCGCTGCCCCCATCCCTTGTGTCCATTTTGCCCTCTCTGTTTCCCGCTGCCCCCATTGTATCACAGCCTGTTTTTTCTCTGTTTCCTCGCTGCTCCATCTCCCTTGTGTCCATTTTGCCTCTGTTTCCCTCGCTGCCCCCATTGTACTGTGCCCGTTTTTCCTCTCTCTGTTTCGCTGCCCCCATCTCCTTGTGTCCATTTTGCCTTCTGCTCCCTCGGCTGCCCTACTGCACTGCAGCCCGCTTTCTCTGTTTCCCCGCTGCCCCATCTCCTTGCAGTGTAGTCCATTTTGCCTCTGCTCTCGCTGCTCCCATCTCCTTGTGTCCATTGCCTCTGTTTCATGCCTCCCATTGCACTGTGCCCCTTTTTCCTGTTTCCTCTTTGCTGCCCCATCTCTCCCTTGTGTCCATTTTGTAGCCTTCTGTACCTCGCTGCCTCTCTCTCCACTCCCCGCCGTCAAGGGCCTCCCCTGCGTGCCCCGCCCCTGACTGCCCATTCGCTGCCCTGCCTCCCGCCTCCCAGCTGCTCCTCCTCCCACTCCTCCCCATATATGGCAAGTCGCTGGCTGGCGCGTCAAAGGCGCGCCTCTAAGGCAAGCCTGCCTGCGCCTCGTCCAGCCTGGACTGCGCCTAGCGCCAGAACCCCTGGGCCGTGCACCCCCGCCTCCAGCCTCGAGACCGACGCTCACACATGCCACCACACTCCACGCCTCAACCCCCGGACGGACGGGACAACCAAGCCCCAAGGCCGCCCGAAACACACCCATGGTCCCTTCACCTGCCGGAACTGCAGCTGCACCAGCCTCAGAGCCACCGAGGCGCCCGCCAAGAAGGACTCAAATCCACCTCCGATGCATCCTACTGAACACCTGGGCCCGCACGCCAAACACGCCTGGCCGAGCTCTGGGACCTGCTCGACACATCATCACTCAGACGCCGCTTTCCTGACAGAGAGACCGGATGAACGAATTCTCCGCCTCGAGACCGCCATAGCCATCCCAGACGGCTATAAGATCACCCGCAGAGACCGTTGGCCACCCAGTAGGAGGAGGAATCTCGCCATCGGGCCCACAAGAACACCATCAGGGTCTCGACCAGCACTGGCGATACACTCTCAGCACCGCCTCGAACACATGTGCACTTCCAGATCCACACGGACCCCACCATCACCCTTAGAGGCACCCTTGTCTACAAACCCTGGGCTCAACCCCAGTTCAGCGACTCCATCGCCGACTTCATCAGCACGCACGCCCTGACCTCCTACCGACTACATCCCTCTCGGAGACTCGAACTTCACCTGAGAACAACAACGACAGCACCCACCACTCCTGATCGACAACCTCGCTAACCTCGGGTCTGAGCCAGCCTGCCACAACACCGACTCCATTCCGCCGCCACACGCTTGGACTCCCATCTTCTCAAGCTCCCACGCCTCTTCAGCCACACCACTTGAACCTCCTGACCGACCACCGCTGCATCCATTTCACCTTCCAGAAACCCACCACACACCACCGACCCAACAGATCTCACGTCACAAGCTGGAGCAAAGTCACCAAGACCACCCCGGGCAACCTGGCTTCCCAGCCCTCCTCCGACCTATCCAACACCGACGACGCTGCCTGCAACCTCAGACGACGGATGGACGACTGTGCCAACACCCTCGCCCCGCTGAAAAAAACTCCACCCACAGACACCACCAAAGAGCCAGCTGGTTTCACTCGGAACCTTAGCTTCCTGCTGCATCTGCCGGAAACTAGAGAAGAAATGGCACAGGATAAGACACCGGACAGCCACGCAGCCCACAAAGATGCCATCCGTAATTCACCACCACCTCATCAAGTCCGGCCAAGAGAATCTCCTTCAAAGACCGCCTCGACAACAACGCACACAACAGCAAGGAGCTTTTCAACATCGCATGAAGTGTCCCAACCCCAGCCCAACACCAACGACATCTCGCCTGCCGCAATCCCTGTGCGATCTCTCGCCACCTTCTTCCACCCCAAGACGCCACATCCACGACAGCTTCAACACCCAGACAGCTCCCAACTAAGATCGATGCACCTGACTCGCCAAGACACCATCGACCACGACCCTGCGGCCAGCCTGAGCAGCGTGGAACATCGCAGGACACCATCAAGACTTATGAGCACAATATTAATTCGGCCCCACAGACCCTTCCCCAGACCACATCTTCACCAAAGCCAGCAGCTCCATCGCACCCCCACCTGTGCAACGCCATCAATCTCTCCTTCGAGACCGCGACCCCCAGAGAGCTGGAAAACACGCAGAGATCAACGCCCCACTCAAAACCCAAGGTGGACCCCGAGAGACCTCAAGAACTTCCGCCCATCTCCCCAGCTCCCCGCTCTCAGCCAAGGTCATCGAGAAGATCGCCAATGTCAGCTAACCCGGAGCATCAAGAAAAACAGCATCCTGGACCCCATCCCAATCGGGATTCCATAGCAACCAGCACTGAGACTGCCTCATCGCCGCCACACCGACGACATCAGATCCTGCTGGACAACGGTGAGACCGCAGCCTCCCCTATCCTGCTGGACCCTCTCCGCCACTCGACACTGCCCTGCCACCGCACTCACGCGCACCCACGACGCAGGATCTCAGACAAGGCCCCTGGAATGGGCCACCTCCTCCCCGCCGGCAGAACCGAGAGAGTCTCGCCCACCATTCCGATCCGAAGCCTCCAGATCATCTGAGGCGTGACCCTAGGATCGCCCTCAGCCCAACACTGTTCAACATCTCATGGCCTCGCCGCACGCAATACCAGACAGCACGACCTCAACATAATCTCCTACGCCGATGACACTCAACTGATCTCTCTCTCGCCTGGCGACCTCGCGCCAAACCAACCTCCCCTCCATGAAGGAATGTAAGGCTGCCGCCGATTGGATGCAAGATCACGACTAAACTGAACACGGAGAAGACAGAGGTCTCATCTCGGCCCAACTCTCGCCTGGGACGACTCTCAGGCCAACGACGCTGGGAGCAGCCTCCGACACCCACCGACAACGCACGCAACCTGGGAGTCATCCGACTCAACGCCTCCATGGCTGCTAGTCAACGTTGTGTCTCTTCCTCCTGCTTCAACGACTCTCCGCATGCTTCGCAAGACCCACAGGTGGATCCTTGACAGACACAAGAAGAACAGCGTCACCCAGGCCCCTCGTCAGTAGCAGACTTGACTATGGGAACGCTCTCTGAGCGCGGGGAGCCCCAAGCTGAGCTCATCGTGTCGACTCGCAACGACATGGAAATGCTTCTCGCACGCACTGATCTCTCGACATGTACCACACCACAGCCACATCACCCCCGCACCTGAGGAACTCTGTACTGGCTCCCCGCCGACAGTGAGGAATCTCTCCCCCCCCAAACTCCCCATCCACGCACACAAGGCACTCCACAAGATCTGCTCCTGCTCTGCCCTCAACAGACGACTCCTCTTCTACGTCCCCAACCGCCAGCTCCGCTCCGCCGACCTCTCCCCGCCACCGGCCCCTCGCATTCGAAGAACCACTTTCACCGGCGGCAGATCCTTCTCCCACCTCGCCGCCAAGACCTGGAACACCCTTCCACCAGCCTCTTACGCACAGACCCAGCAAGACCTGCTGACCTCAGGAGGCTACCTCCAAGACCTGGCTGAACCGACCAGCAAGGAAGATTTCCCCCCCTTTTTCTCCCCAGCGCCTTGAGGACTCTCGCGGGCAAGTTGTGCGCTACAAATTCTGTGATTGATTACTGATTGATTGAAGTATCCAATATTTAGACAGAGGTCGATTCCGATTCGGGCCGGAAAAGCACCGACCGACTCGGAGCCGGAATTAATTCCGACCGACACGTACCTGTGGCGCCCGACACGCCAAGTACGATGCAAGGCGTGCAAAATCCGACCGACACGTACTGAACCCAAGACGAACGACCGAGCCGCACGGAAAACAGCAATCCGGCTGGAAAAACACGCGAATCGAACCGACCGACACGCACCCGGAACAAATCCAACCGAAACGTACACGCGAACACCAAACCGCTAAGTACGATGCAAGGCGCGAAAACCACGACCGAGTCGTACGGAGGACAAGCCGTACGACCGACACGCATACAAAACCGAGCCGAGTAACACAAAACACCGCGACCGACGCGTACGCAGCATAGAAAACTGCACAAACACAGCGTGAACGAAACGGAGAAGACCGTACGAGACAAATGCAGGGTCCGACTCGGTCACAAGAACGTTTCCAACATGCACAGAAAGTACTAAGGAAAAATACACAAAAAAGGCCAAACAAGCAATTACAAAGCTAATAAATACTGGGGGGTGGGGACAGAGAACAAAGACACACCCACAACTCCACCCATATAAAGGACACAAATCCCAACCATGATCCTTTGCAAATGCTATTCTACTGCCAGCACTCAACAGACAGCAACCACACACCCACAGCTCATCCCTCACACAAGCCACACACCATCAGCACACCAACAAATAGCTACCTCACATACACCCAGCAAAACACACACTCACACACCCTCACCTGCACACCAACACACACATCACTCACCATCACCACCCATCACCATGCCCCCCAAGAAGAATCACAAGTTCCTAGATTGTGAATTGGAAGTCCTGGTAGACGAGATCCTCAGGGTAGAGCCACAGCTGTTTGGTACACTGGTCCAACAGACACCCATCTCCCAGAAAACCAAGATGTGGGAGAGGATCATCAACAGGGTGAACGCACAATCACCATGTCTGCGCACAAAGACTGACATCCAGAACAGGTGGTATGACGTGCGCAGGAGGGTACGGGAGCTGCTCAAGAAGGACTACCTCCTGAGCCAATACACCGGCAGTGGCCCTCCTGCCAAGCCAGTATACCTCACGCCCTGGGAGGAGAAGGTGCGGGCCATCCTTCCGCCAGTGAGCGTCTATGGACTAGAGAACATCCCAGAGCCTGGTGAGTACACAACAAATGTACACAATATTCTGCCATAATACACACACACATCACTGTCAAGGGGAGAGTCAAACCATGCACTCATAGCAATTACACAGCAACCAGAACAGAATCATCCCAAAATGTGTATGTCAGTCAGATAAACACAACACATGCCATCTCAAAGTTACATTTAACCGTGTCATCACATGTACAAACACAACTACAACTACAGCTAGGCAGTGGCACAAATAGAACTAACAAACACATCCAGACATGTAGCCACCACTACAACACCAACACACAGTGAAGACCACTGAAAGGAAGGAATTCTGTGTATGCTGGGCAAGTCAGTGTAGCCAATAGCATCATGGGAGTCGTAGTCACACATATTGCTCACCCCCACAACTGTCCCATCAACACCACCATGAACCATGCGCACATCACAGGGAGTGGAAAAGGACTCACAAGATGGCTGACACTGGCTACTGCTGTGGGGAGCACAAGGCCCTGCTGGCAACTGTGCAACAACCAACAGCAGGACACCACTGACTGACATCCTGAGAGACAACTTCCACTCCCTGCAATGGAAGCACGTTCCATGGTGGGATATCTGGCTGGGTGGGAAGGAGGACTCGCAGCACTGACCATAGTCCCAAGCACCTCCCCTCACACACCCCTCAACACAAACTCCACAGAACCCACCTGGGAGAATGCAATGCCTCACATCCTAACTCAAGATCCCACAAAGAACCTCCACCCTGGGTAATGTTGTGTGAAGCACAGGGACACTCTTGGGACTTTTAGCCAAACAACTGCCAGGACAACACTCCCAGCCATCCTGTCAGCACAGGCAGCCCACCCCACAGGGAAGCAGAGTCAAAAGGAAGGAAGCATGGGCATGCTGGGAAGGGGGTGGAGGCAATAGCATGATGGGAGTCGTAGGCACAGCTCTCACATCCCCCACCACATGGCCCAGCAAGCTCACACTCACGCATGCACATCCCACAGAGAGTGGAAAGGCCCATCAAAGATGTCTGACACTGTTGCTGAGTCGTGGGGAGCACAAGGGCATGCTGGGAACTGCACACCAACCAACAGCAGGACACCACTGTCAGCCATCTTGCCATTGCTCTCACACCCACACACACTGAACTCCCCACAAAAGCAAGTAAGTATGGGAATGCTGGGAAGTGGGGTGGAGGCAATAGCATGATGGGAGTCATAGTCACAGACATAGCTCACCCCCACAACTGTCCCATCAACACCACCCTGAACCATGCTCACATCACAGGGAGTGGATAAGGACTGACAAGATGGCTGACACTGGCTACTGCTGTGGGGAGCACAAGGCCCTGCTGGGAACTGTGCACCAACAAACAGCAGGACACCACTGTCAGCCATCTTGCCATTGCTCTCACACCCACACACACTGAACTCCCCACAAAAGCAAGTAAGTATGGGAATGCTGGGAAGTGGGGTGGAGGCAATAGCATGATGGGAGTCATAGTCACAGACATAGCTCACCCCCACAACTGTCCCATCAACACCACCCTGAACCATGCTCACATCACAGGGAGTGGATAAGGACTGACAAGATGGCTGACACTGGCTACTGCTGTGGGGAGCACAAGGCCCTGCTGGGAACTGTGCACCAACAAACAGCACAACACCACTGCCTGACATCCTGAAAGCCAACTTGCACTCTCTGCAATGCAAGCACGTTCCATGGTGGGATATCTGGCTGGGTGGGAAGGAGGACTTGCAGCACTGACCATAGTCACAAGCACCTCCCCTCACACACCCCTCAACACATACTCCACATAACCCACCTGGGAGAATGCAATGCCTCACATCCTAACTCAAGATCCCACAAAGAACCCCCACCCTGGGTTATGTTGTGTGAAGCACAGGGACACTCTTTGGACTTTTAGCCAAAAAACTGCCAGGACAACACTCCCAGCCATCCAGTCAGCACAGCGGGAAGCAGAGTCAAAGGAAGGAAGCATGGGCATGCTGGGAAGGGGGTGGAGGCAATAGCATGATGGGAGTCGTAGGCACAGCTCTACATCCCCCACCACATGGCCCAGCAAGCTCACACTCACGCATGCACATCCCACAGAGAGTGGAAAGGCCCATCAAAGATGTCAAACACTGTTGCTGTGTCGTGGGGAGCACAAGGGCATGCTGGGAACTGCACACCAACCAACAGCAGGACACCACTGTCAGCCATCTTGCCATTGCTCTCACACCCACACACACTGAACTCCCCACAAAAGCAAGTAAGTATGGGCATGCTGGGAAGGGGGTGGAGGCAATAGCATGATGGGAGTAGTAGGCACAGATATTGCTCAGCCTCACAACTGGCCCATCAACACCACCCTGAACCATGCTCACATCACAGGGAGTGGAAAACGACTGACAAGATGGCTGACACTGGCTACTGCTGTGGGGAGCACAAGGCCCTGCTGGCAACTGTGCAACAACCAACAGCAGGACACCACTGACTGACATCCTGAAAGACAACTTGCACTCCCTGCAATGCAAGCACAGTCCATGGTGGGATAACTGACTGGCTGTGTGGGAAGGAGGGCCGGCTGTCAACCAAATACAACCAATGCAGACCATGTTCACACCCCAACAAATACATAGAAATGCCCAAATAATGCAGGACAATGTGCTACGCCAATATCAACCCCTGACTGTGACAACTTAGGACAATGCAATGTACAGGCCCGCACCCAGAGGCACAGTCACAACTGTCAGGTGTGTCAACCATTGATGCCTGCAGAAACATAACATACATTGTGTGTGTCTCCCAAAAACAGGTGATGATGGGGACACAGCAGCAGACGCTGAGGAGTCCCAGTCCCAGGCTCAAGAGGATGCGGAGCTCACTGGTGTCGTACAGCCTCTGCCCTCCTCGGACGAAGAAGACCACCCTGGCACATCCGGTGCAAGTCAACATGCAGCACCAGCAGGACCACCAGCTGCAGCACCAGCAGGACCACCAGCTGCACCCCCTGCACCCACCCCTCCAACGACTGTCTCCACAAATACCATCCCTGCCGACATGGACAGAACAAGGAGCACCACCAGCACAGGGACCCTGGACCAACATCGGGCCTTGGACACCACCACCACCACCAACCCCCAAGGGGGACCAGGGTCATCTGTGCGTGCCACTGCATGCACTGCACATGTCGGCAGGGGTGGTGGGAGGGGTGGGAGACAGAGGTCGCTGCTTGCAGAGGTTGCTGGTGTGCATGATGACCCACAACTGGTACGCATAGCCGATGCATACCAGTCCAGCACCGGAGATCTCAGCCAGGTAGTGGGGCTCCTCAGAGACATGAAACAGCAGCAGGCTGCCCATCATGCCCGCTTGGACTCACACATGTCCCGCGTGGAGTCCAAGTGGGACGCACTGCAAGAGATGACGGCGGTGCACAGGGACATATTACAATGCCTCCGCCAGATGAACAGCAACCAGTCCACACCTCCCTGTGTGCCAACAACATCTGGTGCTGAACAAACTGCAACTGCCACAGGGAGGGAGGATGACTCTGGCGGAGAGTCCCCTGCATCGCAGCAGCCTGTACTTGAGGGGCCCCACCCAAAGAAGAGGGGTCGTCCGAGGAGGGGCAAGTGAGAGGCCGATGGCCAAGTGCAACCCCAGGAAGCCTGAACCTGTTCTGGATGTTCACCTTTGTGCACAAACTGTTCACCCTGTTGACGGCAACACAACTCCCACACATGACATGGGGAGTACAAGTTGGACCAATGTCTCAGACAACTGTGGCCCCGATACTGGGGATTTTGTCTACCAGGACTTTCAATTCACCTAGGAACTTCTGATTGCAATATATATGTACAGCACTAACCATCCTATGCACTATTCACACAAATGTATCACAATAAACACACTAATACACCATACTTGCCTCTGTTGTGATTCCAACGTGGGTGCTGTCATGGGGATGATGAACTGCAAAATTACACTGTGTATGCGAACTGCAACAGCAAGTACAACACAGGCATGTGAGTAAAGGCAACGTGACACATATGAGGGAGACACACCACCAGGGCTACACAACACATACACACCTAGGCCATCTGACTCATTGCCTACACTGATGTTGCCAGGGAAGACGGTGCAATGCACAGACACCACACCTATTCCCAGTTGTAGTCAAGTAGCCCACAGGTGCAGTAAGCAAATGGCAGTCAAATGTGTGACCACAGACAACGCACATCACAAAGTGAAGCACAGGTTTATTACACAGTTGCAACATGTCGTAACCACTACAGATGCAAGGTAATCCCACCTGGCAGCGGGCACACAGTCAACAACTGTAGAAGGAAGGAAGTCCATGGGTGTGGCGCACATCACCTGTAGGGACACAACAGCTACCACCCTGGAAGTACAATCACGTCGTCGGTGGACACAGTTGACCAAACGAATCTGAAAGTACCCTGTGAAGGACAGAAATGACACACAGTCAAAAGCAATGGAGAACAGGACAGAACAGCAAAACTCATGCACAATACATGTTACAAGATACCCACCCAGAACCAAGTTAGCATGTCAACACTGTTGGGGAGTACAGACCACCTGTAAGCACACATCGCTACACACATCCAGTCAAGTAGCCCATGGACACACTCCAACAGCACCAGAGCACCACCTACACATATCATGCCAACTCACATCATTGACATGACACCTCAGGATACTCACATTCAGCTAAAGAAGTTGGTGATGAGCTGTGTGCGGACATCACCCTCATCATCATCATCATCACTGGCATCGTGGTCCAGGCCAGGATCCTCCACAGGTGGCGGATGTTGGTCATTGTCATCCTGGATGAGAGGCAACTCCTTCCGCACTGCCAGGTTGTGGAGCATGCAGCAGACGATGATAATCTTGCACACCTTCGCTGGGGCATATGGGAGGGACCCTCCTGTCTTGTCCAGGCAGCGGAAGCGGCTCTTCAGGAGACCAAATGTCCGCTCAATCACTCTCCTGGTCCGACCATGTGCCTCATTGTAGCGCATCTGGGCTGGTGTCACAGGGTTCCTGAGGGGTGTCAGCAACCACGGCATGTTGGGGTATCCCGAGTCACCTACGGACAGACAAGTGCACATTAGCTGACTTGGAAAAGTGGGCGGAATACTACAGAGCAGATCACACACAATGGCACAAAGTCAGTACACACCGACAAGCCAGGCACACTGGTTCTGCATCTGTGCCATCATCCTGGGGATGCGACTACTCCTCATCACAAAGGCATCGTGTGCTGAACCAGGGAAACGGGCACACACGTGTGTGATGGTCATATCTGCAAGACACACCACCAGTGCATTGACCGAGTGGTAGTGCTTGCGGTTACGGTAGGCCTGCTCCTGGGCCTGTGGTGGTACCAAAGCCACATGTGTCCCATCAATGGAGCCAATGGAGCCAATGACATGCGGCATCCTCCCCAGGGCATAGAAGTCACTCTTCACGTCAGTGAGTCGTTGCAGTCTAGGGAAATAGATGTACCGGTTCAGGAATAGCAACATTGCCTCCAAAACATCGCGGAGCACACGGCTCAACATGGTCTGTGACATCCCACCAGCAGTCGCCACAGTATGTTGGAAGGTACCGGTGGCAAAGAAGTGTAGGGCTGCCATCACCTTCACCTTGGGGGTCAGCGCTGTAGGATACGGCCGGCCAGGCTGCAAATGTGGGGCCAACTGCACTGCCAAATCCTCAATCAGCTGCCTGGTGAAGCGGTACCGTCGGATGCTGTCCCGTTCCACCATCGTTGCCAGGTCTGGGAATGGTCTATGGACAGCAGGAGCCCTGCAGTGCAGAGGAGAAGAAAGCAAGATTGTCAGTCACCCCACATATGCGGCATTGAACACACTCAATATCACAACATACATCATTATGAGGCACAACTACATGAAGTGTGCAGTTCCGTAAGGACATGTATGGTACATACATGGCCAACATCTGTCATCACGGTTCAACAAGTGGCATCAATAAGTCCCAGGTTGGCCCATTGGATATCATGAGGCCGTGTCACAGTTCCCATCTCCTGCTGCCGTGTCACAATCACCCCCCACAGTGACATGTGAGGACAGATGTGCCCCAGGCATCACAGCTCAACGACAGGTACATTCCCAGGGACCCTGTATTGCCACATGGACAGTGGCATTACATGGAGTATCATGTATACACCACAGCAAAACAACCATGACCCCCACAGGTAGTGGTCCCACTTGCCACTGCAGGAAATACATGGACGTCTGTGACACACACACGCACAACATCAAAGTCCATGCACACACAACGTGGATGTGGAGACTGTCTCCCATTGTGCACATGAAATCAGAGACATTGTAAACACTACATGCACACAGACTGTGGAGGACCATCACTATTGTGCCACTGGGACACCCTGGCTCAAACATACCGTCCCACATGGGACTCACGGGGTATGTGACATGACATACACATACACCACCGTGAAATGTGACCATGGCACATGCACAGATATGAACAGTTGCACATCACAGTGGTCATGTACACGTAACACCCAGGATCCTGTCCCCATGAACACGTGCACAGCCTGGGGGTGGCTGCCCCCAGGTGACACCCACAGGACAACATGTACACCAACATACACACAATAGGAAATGCAGCCTTACATGCCTTATGATACAGTTTGGACAGGCTGTCGTGTTGTAGGTGTGCCCCTCACTCCCTGGGAGCTATCTGTGGCTGGCATATGTTCATCTGAGACAGGCATGGTGACATATGCCAGTCACTTGTACAGGGATGCGTTGAACAGCAATGGACCGATCGGTGCACCCGGCCGGCCCATTGCATTCAATGTGTGCGGGTACGCGTTGTACCCTGTACGCGTTGAACCGCAATGGACCGATCGGGTGCCCCCGGCCGGCCCATTGCATTCAATGTGTGCGGGTACGCGTTGTACCCCTGTACGCGTTGAACCGCAATGGACCGATCGGTGCCCCCGGCCGGCCCATTGCATTCAATGTGTGCGGGTACGCGTTGTACCCCTGTACGCGTTGTACCGCAATGGACCGATCGGTGCCCCCGGCCGGCCCATTGCATTCAATGTGTGCGGGTACGCGTTGTACCCCTGTACGCGTTGAACAGCAATGGACCGATCGGTGCACCCGGCCGGCCCATTGCATTCAATGTGTGCGGGTACGCGTTGTACCCCTGTACGCATTGTACCGCAATGGACCGATCGGTGCCCCGGCCCGCCCATTGCATTCAATGTGTGCGGGTACGCGTTGTACCCCTGTACGCGTTGAACAGCAATGGACCGATCGGTGCGCACCCATTGACAATGGCTCTAGCCTGGCAACGGACGCATTTTCGAAATTCGAACGAGTCGGTTGCTGGAAATTCAGTTGGTCACCCACAACAATGTTGCAAAATCATGTATGTCATGAAGTTGAAGATTTGAAGGATGCTGTGGGCGTGTATTGGTGCTGCTATTCCATGGATTGGCCAGATTCAGAAGATGCAAACGACTTGGACCTATCACTTTGGACACATGGGACAGTATCTGCCTCTCCAGCACATATATATTGCTGGCTGTTCCCCTGAGAGCTCACTTGCCTGCACTACATGCTCCAGGACGACATCTGCCACTGCACTGCTGCTGTCTCTGCCCCCTCTGGACCCTGCAATGGCACGTACTGTGGAGAGAGCCCCAGCCTTCAGCCTTGAGGAGAACCAGGCCCTGCTGGACAGCCTACTTCGACAGTACAGCAAGCTGTATGGGACACCAGGGGAGCAGGTGAGTGTTCTGTGCACTGCCTTTCTGAATGTGCATTTTGTCTGACTAGCAAGGCTGAAAGTCTGCACGCCACTGGCTAGCAGGCTCACTGAGTAGTTGTCACCCCCCATAGTGTGTAGTGACATGCACTGGACAGGTATGGTGCAGTGACAGTGCATTTGAACAAGGTTTTACTTCCCATGCAATGATACCATGTAGTGACTTCTGGCAAACTGTCCATGGGCAGCGTTGCACTGCCTGTGTACATCATGTGCCCCTGTGATTGAGACATGTATATACAACTGTGTCATGCACGGATATGTTGCATGTGTAGTAATGGCCTTTTCACTTTGTCATCCTGACAGGTTAATGCCCATCGGAAGCAGGAGATCTGGAAGGACATCGTCCGGGCTGTCCGGTCCGTGGGGGTCTACAAGCGCCGGATCCGCAACTGCCAGAAGAGGTGGCAGGACCTTCGGGGCTGGACCCGGAGGATTGCACGGGTCCAGCTGAAGCTGTCGCCTCCTCGCAGGAGGGGCGGAACACGGACCCTGACCCCCACATGCTCCAGATCCTGGCGGTGGTGTTTCCAGACCTGGATGGGCAGCTGAAGGCCAGACAGCAGCAAGGAGGGGTGAGTCAAAGACTGCACTGTGAACTCTGTATTACATGCTATGTGCCCTCCTCTGGCCTGGTTAAACTGCCACAGTACAGCAGTCATGTTGTCCAGGAGCCATGTCCCTCTATTGTGCACTGCCCACTCCTCATCTGATACCCAGGTGTGGCCCTTACATTCAGGGAATTGTGTCACTTGGGACTGTGTCCTTGCAGTTTGCTTCACTCAAGGTGGGGGACAGCATCTGTTTCCCTAACTCTATTGTGGGCATCATGGGTGGGTCCATTGTTCACACAACGCCTGTGTTCGGACATGTAATCTGCGTGTTGCTTTGATATGCGGTCCACTTGCTGAGCTGAGCCACCACATGTGCCTGAGGTATCTGGCACACACCCATGCAGAGGGTGGGAACAATGTTTGGGCCCCAGGAGTGTGCAGATTACGTGTGTCACACATACATAGCCAGCTATCCACTGTCCAGGGCTCATCCCTCATTCATGTGGGGCAGGACAGTCATGCCTACTCCAGGCCATGCAATGCACTCTGTACTCCCACTCCCGTGTATCAGCTGACACATTGTGCGCAGTGATTTGACCCCTCAGGTGTCTGCCTCTGTGTCAGTGTGCTGTGGATTTGTTGCCAGGACTGCTGGGGTGTTTCTCGGTATGGGCTCAGCATGCCACTGGAGATGTGACCATAGGAGACGATACTTGTGTGTTACATAGGTGTTTGATCAGCTGCCCGTGCAGACTGGGGTATGCGAATGTGAAGTTCAGGCAGCTGTTTCCCATTCACAGCAGATTGTGAGGGGCTCAGGTTCAGAGGGTAGTGTCACAGGTCTCCCATATGTCCAATCGGTATGACCTGGACAGATGAGGGTTAAGATGATGTGTTGTGTGGGGATGTACATGTGCACTTGTGCAGCTCCAGGACTTGCATTCCCCATGACCTACTATTGTGACACAGTGCAGAGTGTTGTTGTCTGGCTGCCAAGTCATACATCACTGAGACAGTGATGTATGACTTAGCAATCATGCCTCCGCCATGGCATGTGTCTACTTATTGGTGATCCTGCAGGGGAGTGACATGTGCTACATGCACACCATTGTGGCGATGGCTATCAGGACATGGGTGCATCATGGTGTCTGTCGCTGGTATGCATCACATGCATTTCCTATTTGACTCTGGGCATCCCTTTCATCCGGAAACCTGTACTGACTCAGTGGCAAGAGTTGTGATGTGTGCATGTCCACATGCTACACCGTGTCCTCTGCACTGTCCAACTACTGTGTAGGTGGTGCATGTGTCCACACTGGGGTGTTGCTATCCAACAGACACCAGACAGATGGGTGCAAGGCCATGTGGGATGTGAGTGCCATGGTTGGCATCAGACTGACAATTGGCTTCTCCTGTTCAGTTAGGGCACTTTTAGCAATGTTCAACTAATGATGCCAGGGCTTGCTCTGTAATGTGCTGTGCTCACAGTGGTGTGTGCGTTTGGTGCAGGTGACTGATGTCTGCCTGTTTCCCCATTGTTTGCAGATACATCCACGGCCACGGAAGGGGACAGCTCCACGGACCAGGAGGAGCCAGAGAGCCAGACTGGGTCAGCAGCCGAGGAGTGGTCGGAGGGACCCAGTGGCACGGAGGGCGAGGGGAACCACACCGAGGAGTCCTCAGCACCATCCACTTCAGCTGAGGACCACAGCAGCTCGGAGGATGACTCCCTTATGGAGGCGGGTGTCAGCAGCTACCACACCCCAGCTAGTGTTGCTGTCCCCGCCACCACCAGCACCACCACCGCCCTCCCATCGGCTCCCATTCCCCAGGTCCGTGGAGGCTCCCATGTTCGGGAGCGTGTCTCCTTTGGGCCAGGCACCGCACCCCTGCCCCTGTGTTCCCTGCTGCCCTGAGTGAGGAGTCTGTGTACCTCCTTCGCCAGCTCCATGTAGGGCAGACAGCCATGCTGAGTGTCCTCCATGCGCACACCGCTCTGTTGACTCAGCTGGTGTCGTTCATGGAGGGCATCTCATCGGGCATGTCTGACCTACAGAGGGGCAATAGGTCCATGGACTCCTCCCTGACGGCAGCAGTGTCCCTCCTCAGACAGTCCCTCACCCCTCCTGCCTCTGCTCCATCCACACTCCAAGGCACCTTACCCGTCCCAAGCACACACACACCGGCACAGGCACACACCAGCACACACACGTCCAGCACACAGACACACATGCCACAAACAAAACGCACACGCACGCACAGTCAGGGGACTGAAACCAGACTCACAGGGGATGGGGCCCTGGAACACACATACGCATCCACGAGCACTGCGCAGTCCTCAGTTGCCTCTCCCTCCAAAGCACCCTCCCTTGCCTCACCTGCAACCCCAAAGACCCAGCGGCTCTTCCTCAGTGACCTCGGCCTCTTCCCCTCCGATCCAGCTGATACAGCATTCAGGGGGAAGAGGAAGCCCACCCACACGGAGCAGAGTGCCCCTCGCCCCCGGACACCCTCCCCCAGGCGCAGACAGACTGAGGCCCCCACCCGCAAGTCCCCCGGAGTGCTAAGAGCAAGACCCCGCCGCCGCCCTGCAGCTCAAGCACCAGGTCTCCTTCCTCCATCCCTCAGGCCCCCACTCCACAGGTGCCCCCACCACACCCCTGCCCCAGGTTCCCCCACCCACAGATATACCATCCCCAAGAGGATCCGGCCTTCTC
The DNA here is from genome assembly GCA_963921515.1 of Calotriton arnoldi. Lineage (NCBI taxonomy): Eukaryota > Metazoa > Chordata > Amphibia > Caudata > Salamandridae > Calotriton > Calotriton arnoldi. The sequence continues at coordinate 18,355 of CAWUFW010026656.1, forward strand.
CCCTGCCACTTGCTCTCCCGGCACCACACCCCCGCTGCGCTTGTCTGTGCCACTGATGTGGTGAGGGTGTCCTCCCCTCTGTCCAGCCCACCTTGCCTGTTCCCCATTCTCCTCCCCTGGTGGTAGGCACTGCAGTGGAGTCCACTACCACCCTGTCTGACTTGGGCACTGCAGTGGCGGACCTGTCCACTCCATCTGCAGGGTCCACTGCAGTCGTGCCGGCACCCACAACATCTGAGTCATGCCCCCAGTTGTGCCGGCACACACCATGTCAGACACCTCCACTGCAGTTGTCAGTGGCTCTACAGCACCCACCACCCCTTCCCTGCCTCCTCCTGGTGAGCCCTGATCCTGTCCCTGCGGTGCCTGGCCTGCCCCCGGTTGCCCCTCCTAGTGGATTGTCCCTGGTTTTGTGCAGTGCAGGCATGCGTAGGGTGACATCTGCCACTGTCACCCTGTTTGGACTTTGACAATGGACTGGCCATTGGCCTTTGTGGTTTTTCTGGATTTTCACTTTTCAATACACACATATGCTGAATAAAGCAACTTTCTGTTCTCTAGTGCTTATGCTTCTGATGTACATGTTGTTGATGATGCTAACCATGCCCTTGCTGCAGTGATGGTGATATTTGGTCTCATGATAATGAAGTGTTACTGTGCAGGAACCCATGTGGTCCAGGGGGAATGTGTCCTATCCTGTGGTGTATCCATGTCATCCATAGCAGCATCTGAGGGTGTCATGTGTTCAGTATTTGGCAATGGGATTTCCTACTTACATTAGCAATTTCACATCTGTGGCTTCCACCCCTGCACATCTGTTGTGCCTGCCATTGTTCAATTCGTCTACTTCCCTGACCGTGTGGCCATCTCCACTGGACATGCAGGTTTGGGCATCAATGGGGAAGGACTCATCTGTGTTGTCAGTGCAACATTGCTATACAAGTGTGTTGGATCTGTGCTGATGATTTCGTTGGCACTTCCATGACCAGGCTGATGTGACAGGAGCCTTCATTTGGTGCTAATTGTTGATTGTGTGACCAAGTGCTCAGCTGACATGATGGGGCCATACTGAGGCAACATATGGCACAGCTTTCCTCACACAGGAGTGGAGTCCCCTCATGGCAGTGTGTACTCCTGTGACATTGCCTGCGCCCAAGGTGTGTGTTGTATGAGCATGTCTGTGTGTTCACTTCCGTTTAGCTGTGCATGCTGTGATCCCTAGTGTTGTACCTGTTTGTGATGCTTGCTGAGTTGACCTATGTTCCCCCAAAGTCTTCTCCCTGGGTTCTCTGTGATGTGGGTGCATGGCACATTACTGGTCATCAGGGTGTCACCCATAGGTGTGTTTGCTGTCAGGGCTGAGTTTGTGTGCAGACGCAGATGGGTCACAGTCAGGTTTCCCCTTGGCACTTGTTGTTTGCCCCTGTCATGTGATTTCCAGTTTGTGTTATCTTTCAGTGATTGTGACACGTTGTGTGTGTGACTGCTGGCACTCCTCAGGGTCCGGGCTGCAATGTTGGTTGTTGTCTATGTGTGTTCTTTGTGGGTGACCTTGGCTTCTTCATTGGTGTGTGACTGTGGCTGGGATCCCATTGGTTGGTGTGGTATTGCCGTCATGTCCATGTACAGCGTAGTGTGCAGTGTGTCAGACATTCAGGAGTCTTGTTGAGTGGCCATGTGTGATGTGTTTCTGCACATTGGTTCCCACCCACCACCCTGGAATAGTCATGGGTGCATGTGCAATGTCACCAGTGCATGTGTGCTTCACTGCTGCACATTGTTAGAGGTCGAGGTGTGTGGTGTTGAGTGTGTGCAGATGAGAGTTGTTGCCCGGCTAGACCCCTGCCTCCATGTTGGCCTTGGCTTACTGGCCGTGCTGATTGATTTGTGCTTGTGTAGGTGTGATGGTAGTTTGTTGCTCAGGACACATGACTGTGGTTCACAGTGTGAACGACATTTAGCTTTGTCATCACAGTGGGATTGTAATGCAGCCCAGGGTCACCACATTGTGGGGGCCCTGGGGGTAGTGCTGTGGTGTGTCTGTGTCTTGCTGTGTCAGTTGCTGTTCCTACGTGCCTGTGTGACTTGTGTGATTTGTGCTCCCTCTCATCTGACAATGCCTGCTTGAACACATAGGGGATTTGGATCCATGAGTTACCTTTGTGTGGCACTGCATGCACATCTGTATGATTGGTATTCAGGCCTCCTCATGTGTTGTGTGGTTGCCTGGGGACACTGGCCCCCCCCCTCACCTGTTGTGTATGATGTGCAGTGTGGGTCTGCCTGTTTGTGTTTGTGCATCTGCACCACTGCATTGGCATATCTTGGGTGTGCCATTGGCTGTATGTAGTTTGGTGGGTTTCCCTGCTGTCCCTGGGACTCCTAGGTCATCGGTCAGCACAATGATCATGGTTTGTGTGTCCCATTGCTGCCATGGTATGGTATCTGTTCACCTCACATCTACAGTCTCCACAGGGTATCTGCATTTGTGTGCCCATTGGTGCAAATATGTGGGTCTGCATTCTGATGGTCACTTCTGTCATTGTGTCATTGATGAATGTTGACAGTGTCAGCCCCCATGGGTGTTGTTTGTCTGCACATGGCCAAAGGTATGTCTTATTTGCACTGCAGTATTTGCCTCCCCCAATCTATGTTGCAATGGGACACATGCACTACTTTGCCACTGATGTGTTTTATGTTCTGTGACCAGGAATCATCCATGCAGTTTGGCAGTTGCAGCTTTTTCTTTGTCAACACTTACATTTTGGTCACTGTGATGATGGGGTTTGGACCCCATTGCCACAATGTTCAAAATGTGCTTCAGCTATGGACCCCACACTTACATTTTGGTCACTGTGATGATGGGGGTTTTGACCCCATTGCCACACTGTTCAAAATGTGCTTCAGCTATGGACCCCACACTTACCTTTTGGTCACTGTGATGATGGGGGTTTGGACCCCATTGCCACACTGTTCAAAATGTGCTTCAACTATGGACCCCACACTTACCTTTTGGTCACTGTGATGATGGGGGTTTGGACCCCATTGCCACACTGTTCAAAATGTGCTTCAGCTATGGACCCCACACTTACATTTTGGTCACTGTGATGATGGGGTTTGGACCCCATTGTCACAATGTTCAAAATGTGCTTCAGCTATGGACCCCACACTTACATTTTGGTCACTGTGATGATGGGGTTTGGACCCCATTGCCACAATGTTCAAAATGTGCTTCAGCTATGGACCCCACACTTACATTTTGGTCACTGTGATGATGGGGGTTTGGACTCCATTGCCACAATGGTCATGGCCTGCTTGCATTGTGGGGGCCACACACATATATGTGTGGCACATGTGATAGGGGGTCACATTGTATGTTCAAAGTCATGTTCAGTGTTGTAGGCATTTGACACAGTCTACACACGCTTGTCATGGTGTTGGGGGATGTCTTTTTCTTGCATTCCCTAGGTTGTGGTGTGCTGGTTGTGTCATGCATTGTCCATCCTATGAGTGGGGGTGGTGTTGGTGGTAGGCATCCAGCCCCCATGGGTAGAGGTGGTAGTAGTGACAGGCATCCAGCCCCCCTGGGTAAGGGTGGTAGTAGTGGTAGGCATCTGGCACCCCCTGGCTAAGGGTGGTAGTAGTGGTAGGCATCCAGCCCCCTGGGTAAGGGTGGTAGTGGTGGTGGGCATCTGGCACCCCCTGGCTAAGGGTGGTAGTAGTGGTAGGCATCCAGCCCCCTGGCTAAGGGTGGTAGTAGTGGTAGGCATCCAGCCCCCCTGGGTGAGGGTGGTAGTAGTGGTAGGCATCTGGCACCCCCATGGCTAAGGGTGTTAGTAGTGGTAGGCATCCAGCCCCCTGGCTTAGGGTGGTAGTAGTGGTAGGCATCTGGCACCCCCATGGCTAAGGGTGGTAGTAGAGGTAGGCATCCAGCCCCCTGGCTAAGGGTGGTAGTAGTGGTAGGCATCCAGCCCCCTGGGTAAGGGTGGTAGTAGTGGTAGGCATCCAGCCCCCTGGGTAAGGGTGGTAGTAGTGGTAGGCATCTGGCACCCACCTGGCTAAGGGTGGTAGTAGTGGTAGGCATCTGGCACCCCCCTGGCTAATGGTGGTAGTAGTGGTAGGCCTCCAGCCCCCCTGGGTAAGGGTGGTAGTAGTGGTAGGCATCTGGCACCCCCTGGCTAAGGGTCGTAGTAGTGGTAGGCATCTGGCACCCCCTGGCTAAGGGTGGTAGTAGTGGTAGGCATCCAGCCCCCTGGCTAAGGGTGGTAGTAGTGGTAGGCATCCAGCCCCACCTGGGTAAGGGTGGTAGTAGTGGTAGGCATCTGGCACCCCCATGGCTAAGGGTGGTAGTAGTGGTAGGCATCCAGCACCCCCTGGCTTAGGGTGGTAGTAGTGGTAGGCATCTGGCACCCCCATGGCTAAGAGTGGTAGTAGTGGTAGGCATCCAGCCCCCCCTGGGTAAGGGTGGTAGTGGTGGTAGGCATCTGGCACCCCCATGGCTAAGGGTGGTAGTAGTGGTAGGCATCCAGCCCCCTGGGTAAGGGTGGTAGTGGTGGTGGGCATCTGGCACCCCCTGGCTAAGGGTGGTAGTAGTGGTAGGCATCCAGCCCCCTGGCTAAGGGTGGTAGTAGTGGTAGGCATCCAGCCCCCCTGGGTAAGGGTGGTAGTAGTGGTAGGCATCTGGCACCCCCATGGCTAAGGGTGGTAGTAGTGGTAGGCATCCAGCCCCCTGGTTTAGAGTGGTAGTAGTGGTAGGCATCTGGCACCCCCATGGCTAAGGGTGGTAGTAGTGGTAGGCATCCAGCCCCCTGGCTAAGGGTGGTAGTAGTGGTAGGCATCTGGCACCCCCATGGCTAAGGGTGGTAGTAGTGGTAGGCATCCAGCCCCCTGGGTAAGGGTGGTAGTGGTGGTAGGCATCTGGCACCCCTGGCTAAGGGTGGTAGTAGTGGTAGGCATCCAGCCCCTGGCTAAGGGTGGTAGTAGTGGTAGGCATCCAGTCCTCCTGGGTAAGGGTGGTAGTAGTGGTAGGCATCTGGCACCCCCTGGCTAAGGGTGGTAGTAGTGGTAGGCATCTGGCACCCCTGGCTAAGGGTGGTAGTAGTGGTAGGCATCCAGCCCCCTGGCTAAGGGTGGTAGTAGTGGTGAGGCATCCAGCCCCCTGGGTAAGGGTGGTAGGCATCTGGCACCCCCATGGCTAAGGGTGGTAGTAGTGGTGGGCATCCAGCCCCCTGGCTTAGGGTGGTAGTAGTGGTAGGCATCTGGCACCCCCATGGCTAAGGGTGGTAGTAGTGGTAGGCATCCAGCCCCCTGGGTAAGGGTGGTAGTGGTGGTAGGCATCTGGCACCCCCATGGCTAAGGGTGGTAGTAGTGGTAGGCATCCAGCCCCCTGGGTAAGGGTGGTAGTGGTGGTGGGCATCTGGCACCCCCTGGCTAAGGGTGGTAGTAGTGGTAGGCATCCAGCCCCCTGAGTAAGGGTGGTAGTGGTGGTGGGCATCTGGCACCCCCTGGCTAAGGGTGGTAGTAGTGGTAGGCATCCAGCCCCCTGGCTAAGGGTGGTAGTAGTGGTAGGCATCCAGCCCCCCTGGGTAAGGGTGGTAGTAGTGGTAGGCATCTGGCACCCCCATGGCTAAGGGTGGTAGTAGTGGTAGGCATCCAGCCCCCTGGCTTAGGGTGGTAGTAGTGGTAGGCATCTGGCACCCCCATGGCTAAGGATGGTAGTATTGGTAGGCATCCAGCCCCCTGGCTAAGGGTGGTAGTAGTGGTAGGCATCCAGCCCCCTGGGTAAGGGTGGTAGTAGTGGTAGGCATCCAGCCCCCCTGGGTAAGGGTGGTAGTAGTGGTAGGCATCTGGCACCCCCTGGCTAAGGGTGGTAGTAGTGGTAGGCATCCAGCCCCCTGGGTAAGGGTGGTAGTGGTGGTGGGCATCTGGCACCCCCTGGCTAAGGGTGGTAGTAGTGGTAGGCATCCAGCCACCCTGGCTAAGGGTGGTAGTAGTGGTAGGCATCCAGCCACCCCTGGGTAAGGGTGGTAGTAGTGGTAGGCATCTGGCACCCCCATGGCTAAGGGTGGTAGTAGTGGTAGGCATCCAGCCCCCTGGCTTAGGGTGGTAGTAGTGGTAGGCATCTGGCACCCCCATGGCTAAGGGTGGTAGTAGTGGTAGGCATCCAGCCCCCTGGGTAAGGGTGGTAGTAGTGGTAGGCATCTGGCACCCCCTGGGTGAGGGTGGTAGTAGTGGTAGGCATCTGGCACCCCCTGGCTAAGGGTGGTAGTAGTGGTAGGCATCTGGCACCCCCTGGCTAAGGGTGGTAGTAGTGGTAGGCATCTGGCACCCCCTGGCTAAGGGTGGTAGTAGTGGTAGGCATCCAGCCCCCTGGGTAAGGGTGGTAGTAGTGGTAGGCATCTGGCACCCCCATGGCTAAGGGTGGTAGTAGTGGTAGGCATCCAGCCCCCCTGGCTTAGGGTGGTATTAGTGGTAGGCATCTGGCACCCCCATGGCTAAGGGTGGTAGTAGTGGTAGGCATCCAGCCCCCCTGGGTAAGGGTGTTAGTGGTGGTAGGCATCTGGCACCCCCATGGCTAAGGGTGGTAGTAGTGGTAGGCATCCAGCCCCCCTGGGTAAGGGTGGTAGTGGTGGTGGGCATCTGACACCCCCTGGCTAAGGGTGGTAGTAGTGGTAGGCATCCAGCCCCCTGGGTAAGGGTGGTAGTGGTGGTGGGCATCTGGCACCCCCTGGCTAGGGGTGGTAGTAGTGGTAGGCATCCAGCCCCCTGCTTAGGGTGGTGGTGGTGGTGCGCATTCAGGCCCCTGTGTGCATATGTGGCATTGGTGATGGGCATCCCGCCCCTATGGTGCTGCTGTTGCAAGTAAATTCTGCATCCCTCTGTGTGTGTGTGATGTGTCGTGTACGTGTTGTATGTGTTTTGTGATTGGTGTCTGACTTACCTTCTGCGCTGTACGCGTCCGTGCCTGTTCCGGTAGTAAATGTAGAATATTGGTATGATCGGGACGAAGGGATTCATGGTTGGTTCGTGTCGTTCGTCTTTCTCGTCGCTTCGCGTCGTCCTCGTCGCTGGCGTGTTCGCGCTCGTAGCCGTGGATCGTGTTGTGGCGCGAATCGGAGCTTATGTGCGCCTCTCCCGGATGCTTTGACGTGCCGTGCGTAGCGACGGGTTCGGCGCGTACGGAAAGCGCATCGTACTTGTTCGGCTGGACGGGGCTGCATTTTCCCTTCCGTGCGACTCGATTCAGCGTTTCTCGATTCGCCTCGGTCGGAGAACAGGACCTGGATTGGGTGAGTACGACTCGGCCGGATTCTGTGCTGTTGTGCGCATCGTACTTACTCGTTCGGTATGCTGTACGGATCGGTCGGGAAACAGGCATTCGCATGGCTTTTTTCCCGACCGAATGGTATTGGGTGCGCCTCCGACCGAGATCGGAATCGGCCACTAAGTGTCTCTGAATTTGACCTCGAGAAATCACTGGAATGAATGGAGTCTCGCATTCACCAGGATATGAACTTGATATAAACAGTCAGATCAGTTTATGCAACAACAGTTTCTGAACTGTGCAATAGGGTCTCCCCGTTAGGACTTGTGGTCCACTTTTCTTATATTCTGATGTGAGTTTTTTTTAACATTGTACACATTGTTTTGTATATTGTATATTGTATGTTGTATATGGTTTTCATATTATTGAATGTTTTTTAAAGATGCAAATAATGGTGTTTTCATGATGTGATTTTCTTCCTTTTTAATTAAAGCATCAGATGTTATATCTCCAATTTGGTGGCCCATTAGTTTATGGTGGGGGTCTTATTCCATATGTATAAATTCTGTTTCCAAGGGGAAAACTCTTACCTCTACCATAATGCTGTTACTTCAACCGAAAAAGGGCATATTCCACATGTGAGGTAAAATGGGAGATAAGGTCAAATTGTACTTGTTCAGTCTGTCGGAGAAGTTGAGAGGTGGGTTTGGCTGTATATTGTGTGGTCAGTGTAGAGGTTTCTGGCTCGAAGGCTGCAACTTTCTCCTGCATGGTCTTTTTTCTTAAGGCCGAGTCTCTCATCAATTCCCCACATATGGTAGCTTTCACTGTAGCCCACAGGTTTTGGGGTGAATCATGCAAGTGTTCATTGTCAGCTCAAGAGCGGTTTAAGTTTGTTTTTGTTTATCATTAGGCAAATTTGCAATGGGGTGAGTTGAGGCACCAGCGTTTGACAGTAGGTGCAACATGTCCTAATTCCAGTTCCAAAGCCACTGAGGCATGGTCAAAAATCTCACCCTCTATATTTATGCAGTCCCTCATCCAGGCCAGTGCGCAGTGGTTGACAAGATAGTTGATTCTGGAATAATTTCCATGTACAGAAGAAAGGAAGGTATATTCCTTCTCTCTTGAGTGCTGCAGGGGCCAGGGTACTACCATCCTGTGGTGTCTAAGCATGTCCCCCAACACATTCACCCCACCCCCCCGGCGATGATGGAACTTGCGGAGAGTGTACACCATAGGTTCCACAATGAGGGCAAAAAGAAGGGGTGACAGGGAGCATCCCTGGTGCGTCCCTCTACCAATTGTGAAAGGTGCAGACAGTCTGTCATTCAGGCGTAATCTAGCTGAGGGGGCAGCATACAAAATCTGTACCCATTTTACAAATGCCCCACCAAGGCCAGAACTTGGACAACGACGTAAGTAGAAAAGGCCATTCAAATGTGTCAAATGCCTTAGCGACATCCAAATACACTGCAAAAGTTGCGACGTCTGGGTTTAGCTGCGTGTGTGGCTGAAAAGTAGGCAGAAATGATCTGCCAGGGACTGACCGGGTATGAAGCCGGACTGGATAGATCAGGGTCAGCATCAATGGAAGTAGATGATTTGCCAAAATCTTGGCAAGAATCTTGCCATCCACGTTTGTAAGTGAGGGGGGGCGGAATGACTCATACTTGGACGGGGGTTTATAAGGCTTAAGAAGTGTGTTTACAATAGATTTGTGCATTGTTAGTGATAAAAGACCCATCTGAATTGCCTCTCATGGAGCAGGGCTGCGGTGATGCAACCTGCTCGTAACAATTCTCGAGACTAATTCAAATAAACTAATCAACTGCATGTATAATAATTTGCACCTACATTACACGTGGGTTAGTGGCATTTGCGCTTGAGTGTCGTAATACAACTAAAAATTAACACGTCATATATGTATGTCTATTCGTGCTTTGAAAAGAGACTCTAACTCTGCATGAATAATCATGTGGCTATGTATCTAATATTTTTATGCTAATAAAGAAAGGCATGGCATTATTATATTGTTTTCGCAGATTAGTATACATATGAGAGAATAGAGTAGAATGGGAGGGTATACAGTGAAAAAGAATTTTCTTGAATTAACGCTTGTTTTATATTCATTTTGTGCATTAGAAACTTTGGCCTAGTCGTAGCCATGTGTCGGGCACGCGGGAGTGTGATTGCAACTGCGCGAAGAAAATCACGTGATGAGTGCTGCCATGAAGGCAAGGGAAGAAAAGTGAAGGCCAGGTCACCGGAAGTGTTTGACTGGATGCCAAAAGAGAATGACATTGTGGGATTCGGAACCAGAGTTGCGGAAAAATAGAGATCTTATTGTTTAAATGTTGAAATGTAACAATGATAGTACTAAAAGAATTAGTAGGTTGGGTTTAGCATGAGAACAGAAGTAAAAGTGCTGAAATGACAAGATTTAGCCAATCAAGAGAGGAGAATGAAAAGATTTGCAACTTTTAGCGGGATGACCGAATGTAAAGAAAGGTATAATTGAGGTGGTCACTTAGGTCAGCGAGTTCGATCCTTGGGATGAGCTACAGAGAAGCCGAGGTGCTGTCGTTTGCTGTTGGGTTGCTGTGAGGCCGGTCAGAGAAGAGAGGTTCCAGAGAACGGGAGAGAAGAGAGGGTTGGAGGTGTAGAACTTATCGGCCAGAGACCCATACAGAGAAATTCCGGTGCTGATTGAAAACCTGACTGAATCACCGATGCTGAAAGCAGAATAAGAACTCTTTAGTAAGTATCGGGAATTTTGCGGAAGAGCCACAAGGAGATAGGGACGGGGACATTATGAGGTGTTGTTAGGTAGTGCAGGTATAATCTGTTCTATAATCTCTATTCCATATATTCTTCCCGACCCTATGTGGGGAATTTTTTTAGTGATAAGCCTAACTAGGAGTGGTGAGGGGTTAGGTAAATGTTCTTAGTTCTTAGTTAATGCATATGTATCTGCTGTTTCCCTTCTTCTATCCACTCCACTCATGATATTTTAATTTGAATTATAGTATTTGAAAGTTTATTAGCCTGATGTTCTTCTCGTACAAATCTGCTTGTGTGGTTTACTGTATCGATGAACAAGTTCTTAACTAATTCATTATATAAAGGTTTTTGAAACGTATTAAAAGTGTCCTTAATTATTTTAATAAAAGAATAAAGTTTGAGAGCAAGGAACATAAGTCGATAAAATGTACATGTTTAACATAGTTAAATCAACTTCATAAGTCCAGTGAGGTGTAAAAAGGGGAAAGTTCACAGAAGAGGAGAGAAAAACCCCCATATCCCCCATGAGCCATATTATAGAGACAGTAGGGTCACTGTAGAGGTGTATGAAGAATAAAAGGAAGAACGAAAGAGGAAGGAAGGAAGGGCCCAGTGACTGCGTTGTAAGTGTTTTTGAAACGGATCCCTGGATATTGGGATAAAGGTGACCCCTGTTCATATATAAGCGCTCGCGCTGGATCAGTTTCTGGTAGCGAGAGGATGGTTATGATTGATTGATTATGTTAAATACAATTTGGTGAATATCGATTATTGAATTAGGTTTGTATTAACAACAAGTTAGTATTGCTTGTTAAATGTTGTCTGGAGACTCAGGTAAGGAGTTATCTGGGAATCCTGGGAAAGAATCTGCCTAGGTAAAGGCAGGGAAGAGTGTGGCGGAAGGGATCACACTGCAGAAGCCACGATATTTGTTGAAATAATACCAGACTCTACGCAGGGCAGAAGGTGTTATGGTAGGGAATATTCTGTCTAGAGTGTTTGAAAATAGCGAAGGGTCCACTTTGGGAAAAAAACTCTGGACTTATCCCTGGGGAAGTAACAGGACTCCTTTTATGTCTAAAAGTCCTCCTGTGAAACCTTGGCCTTATCCCCAGAGGAGTATCCAGTCCTCCCCGAGCTTGTGAGAAGGGTAAGGATAACAGGAAGTGTGTTATTCTTGCCGAATGGGAAAAGTATTCTTTTGGAACAATCTCTTTTAGTGAAGAAAATATTAGTGGCATGTGTTTTATGTTGTTACTAACTGAATTTAAGAAAGAAAAAGTATAAAGGGTGTTGTCGAAAAGTGATTTTGTAAAGGGAGGGTCAGCAGCAGGAGCAGAAGCTGATGTCACTGTGAGTCGCGCTGGTATTGGTCAACGCAGCGGGCGTGATTTTGTAAAGGGAGGGTCAGCAGTAGGAGCAGGAGCTGACGTCACTGTGAGCCGCACTGGTATTGGTCGAGGTACGGAGAGATTGATAGATTGGTTGCGCTGGTGTTGAAGGAAGAATGTGGGGACACAGTAGAGTGGAAGGACCGTTGAAAATGGGATTAATGGATAAAATAAAGGCTATATTTAAGAAAGACAAGCCTTTCAAAACGAGAGGGGGAATTTTGGTTCCATCTCCAAAGACTCCTGCGTCTTATATGATGCTAGAGTATGGATATCATACGTGTACCTGGTTGGAAAATTGGGTGGAATATACGAAAGATGATGGTGTGTTGGCATTTCCGGAGCATGGATCGTTTAATATGCGAGTATTAGAGAATTTGAGATACAAGTTAAATGATCTGAGACCTCAACCTAGACCAACACAGTACGAAGCATTAGAGAGTTGGGAGCAGGAAACATTTGAAAGAGAAAAATGTAGGAATGGGAGAACTTATATGTGTGGATATCCCAGAGGGACGCATGGTGATCGAATGAAGAGGTGGAGAAAAGATGTGATGGGTACAGGATTGTACCCAGTCAGAGCGCTAGAAGAATGGAAGGGAAGAAAAGCACAGAAAAGAAGAAACATTTGAATTGGAATACAAATGACTCAGATGATGAATTATTAGAAGATATTTTAATAAAAAGACCCCCACCATATCAAGAGACTCCGGCAGGAATGTCCACTCTCAGTGCTCCCATGTTGGGAACCCCGATGAATATTTCCACAAGCGCTCCACTAATAGGAACTCCAACAGTAGCTTCTACAGGACAGATACCAATCATAACGGAAGTGAGTCAAGAAGAACAGATGCAAGAGTTAAATAGAAAAAGAGAAGAGTTGACCCGAAAAATAAATCAAATAAATTTGACTGCTGAAGCACTAACGGTACCAGTGACCATAGGTCCTGTGGTTCCGTTATATGGAAATAACACGATGGTAACAAAGACAGGTTCTTTAGCTATTCCAGTAGACAATGTAAGATCAATGATGACTGGAAGTGAATACAGTTGTGGGACCAATGCGAGTACCACTTTGTTTGATCTTCCGAATCGCGAGGGAATTGTCGAAACCCGAAGAGACCGACACCCATAAATCAGAGAAGGGCATCCTTAAATGAATTAGCGGTAGAGAGTTCAGTGGGACCTTCATTGAAAGAGATGGATGTTTGGCTGAAAGGAATGGAAAAGAAAAAGCCTAATACAAACCTTTAGACGTAAGTAAGTTGAGGGTCGATTTGGAAGAGTTAATAATCGGGACTTTAGAGCCAGATGTTTTGGGCTCATATAATGAGGAAGAATTGTTGTACATGTGTAAGAATATTACATGGAGAGCAAAGAATTTGTATGAAAGATTGGTAGATGCAGCAGTGGAGTTTGGTATAGACATTGCGAAGTCAAAGGTATTACAGAAGACATATAGGATGGAATTTTCGGAAAAGGATTTAGAAAATTTTAATGTGTCTGGAAAGAAACTACAGATAAAAGAATTAATGAACACATTGAAGAAATGGAGAGACGTAGAAAGATGGAAAGGTAGATGGACAAGGAAATTAGAAGGAATGACAGATAAAGAAAGTATGATGTATCGAGAAACTGAGCAGACGCAAAGATTGTGTCCCATGAGAGAGGTACCTGGAGGGGATATGTACATGTGCCGTGGTCCCGACAGGATATATTGTCATTTACCAATGATTTTCCACGTCTAAGAGAAAAGCCAGTGGAATGGTATAAGCAAGTAGATAGGTTTGTGAAGGTGTCAAAAGTATTGTTGAAAGATTTAGTTGGATTATTTGAAATTGTAGTACCAGCTGATTTGTGGACTGAATGTAAGATAACGGTAGATTGGCCAAAAGAGGAATACCCTTGAGACAAAAAGACAGGTGCTCCCTCAGATGAAGTAATTAAAAAGTATTATCAGGTCATAACTTTCTTGAAAACTAAGATTTCCCCTAAAGAAACTGATTGGGTAAAAATAGATCGAACCACTCAGGAACCGAAAGAGTCAGTGCACGCATACTACAAGAGGTTATTACAGGTGTTTAAACAGTATAGTGGTTTTGAAAATATTGGCGATAA